>CM069458.1:43968212-44270712 GCA_035610835.1 Ophiura sarsii | reverse complement strand
TTGTTTGTGTTTAACGTGACTGACTAAAACTTACCGATTGATTTTTTTTTTACTATTATCTTTTTTGTTCGCTAATCCTAAGCCGACCAATAAGGTACCAGTACTTAATACTTTCCAGGCAGTTGCAAACGACATTCCAAAATTTCACAAAATGTTTCAAAAATGTCAAAATTGTTCAATTTCAAAACCATGTTTGAAATCGCCATGTAAAATGCATTAAAATAAGTACAAATATGCCTAGAATTGGTTCAGTAATCCTTGAGATAGACAATTGAAAATTGCGAAAGGTTTCTGAAAAAATCTGTTTTAAATATGGTAAAACTAATAGCCGCGTGGAAAGTGTTAACTCATATTTAATCAATCAATTCTTACAAGACACGGTAATGGAGAGAAATAAAACAGTAAAATGAAACAATAGAGGATCATCCAATAATAAAGACAACTGCCTCACAGGACTTTTTTCGCGCGCACAAATTGAAAATTCACAAAAAATCGTAAATGATTTCGATTTTATTGTAATATTTGTGTGTGTGTGTTTGGTGGAGTTTTTATTCTCAAGAATAGCATAACTAGAACGAGAAACTATAGGTTCATATAGCCTTGACACACATGTGAAATTAAAGTGATTTTCATGAGGTAAACATGTGAAAGAGCTATCCCATGAATTATTTTAATCATGTTATATATTAATTTGTACCCAGAGAGGATGGATTTAAATGCTTAACATGTGGCGAACATGTGTCATACCTGTGATATATTTTATGTCAATAATCACAATCTTAGACGATGCATACTTTCCGTAAGCCCATAATTGTTCTTAATGTAGTCCTGAAATGTATTCCTTTCTATGTTTATACTATACAGATAATGCTAATGTTTTCAGATATATTTTAATGATACTCATGGGTTTGAAAAAAACATAAAATATGCATAATGTATCCATTGTTGTAAGAAAATACGATACGGATGTGTACTTGAGGGAGATATCCATTAACAAGTCATCATTCTAAGGGCTGCTGTCTAGATTAAAATATCATCGCATCGCTGCTCAAAATTATTATCATTAAAATTGCAATGGATATCTCAAGACAATAATGGCCTTGTACTAGTATTCGTACTATTATACATAGCGTGTGTGTACATGAGCCTATAGTTTGATCAGCTCCAAATTGCCGAAGCCTCATTAGAGCAAAGAATGAATACAGAAGAACGCGGACGCGCAAGAAGGCAACAAGCGCAATGTGCGTCATATGCGTTACGCGTGTGTGCGACCACTTCCGCATGCGTGTGGCCATAGACTAATTACGGGCGTATGCTTGGATTACATTTACGCGCGGAGAGATAAAAACAGAATTTTTCTCGCCAATTTGGAACGAATTAAACTATAGAAGTAGTCTTGTTTTAAACTTGGAATAGTAGCCAGCACACAGCAGTATGTTAGGATTATGCAGCGTTTTATGCAAAATCGAACGTTCATAATAGCGATCTAATTTCGAATATTGAACATGCGGTAAAAATCGAATATCAAAGCGACAACTCCTAATGCATAGCAGGTTACATAAAAAGACAATTAGTTGGGGGGGCTTAGGGATATTTGGTTCACATTCTTCCAAAAGCACCAAATTTGGCCCAAATGTTGCTAATACCATACTTTTTGATTTTTGATGGATGCCAGAATTTGAGCCTTCTGGGACGGCCAAATTGGCTAATTCCAATACAGCTACTGGGGGATCAAAAATTTAAATTGCTTTAATAAAGCTATACATACGTCGTCTATGGACTTTGACCTTTTGACCCATGTACAAGGCACAAAAACAACTCCAGGTGGTAACAACTACCATTTCTTGAACCCTTGTTACCTGACGAACAATTTGAGATATCGTTTGTCAAAATCGGAACATGTTCAAATTTTGACTCTAAAATCAAAGAACGACCTGTTTACGTTTTGCTCAATATATCAGTAACCACACATCGGAAGTGGGGCAAACTATACATTTTAGAATCCTTGTGCTCAGACAAACAATTTGGTATGCTTGTCAGCTTAATTAAAGCAATTTGAATTTTTTGATCCCCCGTATGGCGGCCATATTGGAATTGGCTGATATGGCCGTCCCAGAAGGCTCAAATGTTGCATCCATCAAAAATTAAAAGAGTATGGTATGAGCAACATATAGGCCAAAGCCGTTGCTTTTAGAAGAATGTGAACCAAACCTCCCCTGTGATGCCCTAACAGCCCCAACTAAATACAAATAAGGCAACAATTGTTAAACAAATATGTTTAAATTATTATAGAGGCAGATGAGGAAAGCTCAACGAAATAAGGGAGGTTATATGCAAAAGGATTAAGAAAAAACACAATAAAACACGTTGTAAGTTAATGCTTGAAATCCGATACAATATGCACAATACACAATATCTGTCAAAAATCACATATCCCTCCAATATCATTGTACCGATTATTTTAGATTTAATTATTTTGTCCCAGTATGGAGTCATTTAAAATCGTATTTTCAAACGTTACACGATGACGTACGATCTTATTCTTGTGATTAACATTTCGATTTTCACATAAAGGTTGAGTAAAATCTGATGAAACAGGTAGAATTTCATTAGTTCCCGCGTAATACTTTTGCCCTTCATGGCTTCAGTTTGCGATAGACATTTCGATTTTACATTAATTGAAGTTGAATAGGTAATATGTCATTATTTTCCACGCAATCACTCTCGCCTCTTCACCCACGGTAACTTGCTATATTGAAAAATGAATGCTTACAATAAAGGCGTTGATAGGATTCTGTCACCTTACTTATAGATAGCATACTTTATCTGTGAAGTCTTGATTCTGATGATTCATAATTAATAACCTATTCAATCTCCCTCTGTTCCCGGAGTCTGTTTCGAAGAAGACGCTATATAGATCTAAAGAATTAATATTACAAAACTGTTCGGTGTTTGTTGTCTCGCGGACAGATCAATGACAGCAGGCGTTTTTAATCAGGACTGTGTTTCCTATTTAGGAGTGATTATAATGTGTGGAAGAAGATCTCAAGTAAATTCAAGAATGGTTTCCATTTTAAACACGATCAATCAATGGCTCGATGACTAATCAATGTTTCTTAACAGGGAATACATGGAGAAGTTGGGTAACTTTATATTACATAGCAAAACAATGTAACTTCCTATCCCACTGACTGATAACAAAGCATGTTAAAACTGAAAAGGGATTCGTGTATTTGCATTTCGTTTGTCAAATATAAATATTTTATATTTCAAGGAGTATTGTCCTAATTAAACGAGGATATTACCTCAAGTTGTCAAAGTTTACCGATGCTGGACACGATATTTTAATGAAGAAAAAAAAAAGAACCAATGAGAAATATACATGACTAACAGCATAAATCGTTTACTTTTAAAAAAACCTTTAAACTGGTCCAACAGGAATGACAATAAATTCAACAACAACAACAACAACAATGACAAGAACAATAAATAAAAGCTAACGAACAACATATTGCTAGCACGTGCTGTCTTGAGCTCTTGTGGTTATTCTGTAACTTTGCACGCTCAAATCCGTCAATCATTCCGCTGAATACATATATCATGCATGTTCGTGGTAAACAACTCGAGAATTTCAATACTGAATATTCTTGGAATATATAATACTAGCTGTGTAGTATAGCTTGAACTAAATCGAAGGAAATGACTCTTTCCGAGAATACCGTATCTCATGCATATTCTTTGTCGAATTTAGAGGAATTTAGTGACTGTAGATGTGTTTCTATACCGAAATGTGAGCGTTGTGTGGCGCGTTTCCATCAACACCGTCTTTAAAGTTCCACATATAGCTGTAAAGTTCACACGAACGACTCGTGTGCAAATACACAGTCAGATAAATAAGAGAGGGGGGTTTTAGGGTTTTTTATCCCTTCAATCTGCTAACTTATAATCCCGATACTTGACACTGAAAGTGTCTGTAGTAACCTGAAGTGTAGGGTGACGTAGGGCATATATCAACACATATCAAATTTGAATGATGATAAATATGGATCGGAAAACTTCGGTATTGTCTACATATTTAATATGTTTAATATGTTTACCTGTATAATTAGCACAAAAAAGGATAGGGAAAGGCGTTGTTATTTAGTAACAGTAAATGCACAATATCATCGGTGCTGTAGGTGATATACAACTGTTTAAATATACTTCTATGGTATAACATTTTTACTTAACACAAATTCAAGAGTTTCTCTGGCCGGTTTTTTCTCTCATGTCTTCAACAACAGTTTTAAAAAAACCATTCGCACTAAAGAATTTTAATTGAATTGCATATCTTTAACATAGCTGCAAATATGGAGCAAAGCAGAGTAACAGCCCTGTACACGTAGCGAGTGATAAACAAGATTTTCTGATGAAATTTCTGAAATTTTGAAAGTCAAAATCATATAGTACTTCTGACAATTCAATAAGGACTACTATCTGTAATGGTTAAATTGTGTCAATACCTAAACATTTGGAGTCTGAAGATGAAAAACATGGTCATTTGGGAATTATATAAGAAAATAATACGAACATTTATTCCCTATAGTTATTTTTCCAAGACTCATAAAAATAAACTGCAATGACTCAAATGATACCTACAGGGATGTATACGTAAGGTCAAAAATAACTCTAGCCAATCTGCTTCAGTCGGTACTCAATTGATATTTTCTAATTAAGAGGCTATTTATAGTGTGCGTGGGTCTAGCTCAAGGCTTCATGATTTTCATAAATGGCACACATCTGAGCAAGTCTAAAAGAAAAATACGTGATGTTCAGATCAAGGTTAATGGGTTTATTCCCTGATTAGATCGCGTTTATAATATTTATCTGATCCAGTTTAATCGCGCTCGACCATCTCTAGACATTAATTGGTTGATTTATTTGCCAATTACAGCAAGGTTTTGCTCCTTGCTTTATGCTATAGTCTCACCGGGAGCGTGCTCTACATCTAGGCATTGGTCTAGAAAAGCAAACAAAAGGTGCGCAACCCAGACAATGTCAACCCGAGCAAACAACACGAATTCACGCAAAGTAGAAGCAAGCAATCATTATCAAGAGTATTTGTATAGCTAGAATTTTTTCGGTAGTTCTTTTGTTCGGATATCATACGATTTGTATTTGTTGTTCGAGTGTGATGGCATTTATTAGATGTTTCTCAAACGTTCACAAATTAGTACCTGTTTTCCCTTCTACCTACCCAAATGGGCATGCACAACAAAATCACTCGCAAGATACGCCATTATCAACGTAGCCGAAGCGAGATTTGTGTTCCCTTTTTCCACTGGAAATGGGGACTTGTCATTATCAAATTGATTTCCTCTAAGACAACAACATTTGCTTAATTGTAAGATATGCTGTGCAAGCATTACCGTGATTAAATTGGCGCTTCTCAGAACACTTCCCCAGAGGTAAGCTTATTTGCAGTAGCGAATATAAAAAACTTCAAATTATTGGGGGTTTTCTGCTATTTTCTAATACTAAATACGATTTTAATACTTTACGACTGAGTTACTTTTCGTTCTTGGGATCGTAATTTGACAGACAATCTTCGTGGATACTAAAATACCTTCTAGCAGTATTTCTACATATGTTCATAGAATGAAATCAATTATCTATTGCCTGTTTCATTCATTATTAGAGATGCCATTCGTGCTGACAACCGACTAAGACACTTAATGCGATATACGGTTAGTAAATAATTGGCTGTCAATCGCTAGATATAGTACAATCATCATATAAACGCTACACAGAGTACAAAACATCGGACTGCAAACTTTTCTGAAGCAGATTTTCAACATGACCGAAGAGAGACATGGTCACATTCCTTGACAATCTTCGTAATCTCCAGAACTTGGTTAAATATGATGCAAACGATGTTCGAATAATGTTCAAATAAAAATATGGGTAAGATTTGGTGATAATAGTAGGACAGATTTGCAAGTTGAAGCTTGAAATCCGATACAATATGCACAATACACAATATCTGTCAAAATCACATATCCCTCCAATATCATTGTGCCGATTATTTTAGATTAAATTATTTTGTCCCAGTATGGAGTCATTTAGAATCGTATTTTCAAACGTTACACGATGACGTACGATCTTATTCTTGAGATTAACATTTCGATTTTTCACATAAAGGTTGAGTAAAATCTGATGAAACAGGTAGAATTTCATTAGTTCCCGCGTAATATATTTGCCCTTCATGGCATCAGTTTGCGATAGACATTTCGATTTTACATTAAAGTTGAATAGGTAATACTAGTATGTCATTATTTTCCACGCAATCTCTCTCACCCTTCACCCACGGTAACTTGCTATATTGAAAAATGAATGCTTACAATAAAGGCGTTGATAGGATTCTGTCACCTTACTTATTGATAGCATACTTTATCTGTGAAGGCTTGATTCTGATGATTCATAATTAATGACATGTTCATTCTCTCTAGGTTCCCGGAGTCTGTTTGGAAGAAGACGCTATATAGATCTAAACAATTAATATTTCAAAATTGTACGGTGTTTGTTGTCTCGCGGACAGATCAATGACAGCAGGCGTTTTTAATCAGGACTGTGTTTCCTATTTAGGAGTGATTATAATTTATGGAAGAAGATCTCGAAGTTACTTCCAGCATGGTTTCCATTTTAAACACGATCAATCAATTACTCAATGACTAATCAATGTTTCGTAACAGGGAATACATGGAGAAGTTGAGTAACTTTATATTACATAGCAAAACAATGTAACTTCCTATCCCACTGACAAAGCATGTTAAAACAGAAAAGGGATTCGTGTATTTGCATTTCGTTTGTCAAATATAAGTATTTTATATTTCAAGGAGTATTCTCCTAATTTAACGAGGATATTACCTCAAGTTGTCAAAGTTTACCGATGCTGGACATGATATTTTAATGAAGAAAAAAAAGAACTAATGAGAAATATACATGACTAACAGCATAAATCGTTTATTCTTAAGAAAAACCTTTAACCTGCTCCAACAGGAATGACAATAAATTCAACAACAACAACAACAACAATGACAACAACAATCAATAAAATATAAAGAACAACATATTGCTAGCACGTGCTGTCTTGAGATCTTGTGGTTATTCTGTCACTTTGCACGCTCAAAATCCGTCAATCATTCCGCTGAATACATATATTATGCATGTTCGTGGTAAACAACTCGAGAATTTCAATACAGAATATTCTTGGAATATATAATACTAGCTGTGTAGTATTATAGCTTGAAGTAAATCGAAGGAAATGACTCTTTCCGAGAATACCGTATCTCATGCATATTCTTTGTCGAATTTAGAGGACTTTAGTGACTGTAGATGTGTTTCTATACCGAGATATGACCGTTATGTGGTGTGTTTCAATCAACACCGTCTTTAAAGTTCCACATATAGCTGTAAAGTTCACACGAACGACTCGTGTGCAAATACACAGTCAGATAAATAAGAGAGATGGTTTTAGGGTTTTTTATCCCTTCAATCTGCTAACTTAATCCCGATACTTGACACCGAAAGTGTCTGTAGTAACCTGAAGTGTAGGGTGATGTAGGGCATATCTTAACACATATCAAATTTGAATGATGATAAATATGGATCGGAAAACTTCGGTATTGTCTACATATTTAATATGTTTAATATGTTTACCTGTATAATAAGCACAAAAAAGAATAGGGAAAGGCGTTGTTATTTAGTAACAGTAAATGCACAATATCTTCGGTGCTGTAGGTGATATACAACTGTTTAAATATACTTCTATGATTAATATTTTTACTCTTATGTTCAACAACAATTTTTAAAAAACATTCGCACTAAAGAATTTTAATTGAATTGCATATCTTTAACATAGCTGCAAAGATGGAGCAAATCAGAGTAACAGCCCTATACGCGTAGCGAGTGATAAACAAGATTTTCTGATGAATTTCTGAACTTTTGTAAGTCAAAACCATATAGTACTTCTGACAATTCAATAAGGACCACTGTCTGTAATGGTTAAATTGTGACAATACCTAAACATTTGGAGGCTGAAGATGAAAAACATGGTCATTTGGGAATTATATAAGAAAATAATACGAACATTTATTCACTATAGTTATTTTTCTAAGACTCATAAAAATAAACTGTAATGACTCAAATGATACCTACAGGGATGTATACGTAAGGTCAAAAACAAACTCTAGCCAATCTGCTTCAGTCGGTACTCAATTGATATTTTCTAATTAAGAGGCTATTTGTAGTGTGCGTGGGTCTAGCTCAAGGCTTTATGATTTTCATAAATGGCACACATTTGAGCAAGTCTAAAAGAAAAATACGTGATGTTCAGATCAAGGTTAATGGGTTTATTCCCTGATTAGATCGCGTTTATAATATTTATCTGATCCAGTTTAATCGCGCTCGACCGTCTCTAGACATTAATTGGTTGATTTATTTGCCAATTACAGCAAGGTTTTGCTCCTTGCTTTATGCTATGGTCTTACCGGGAGCGTGCTCTACATCTAGGCATTGGCCTAGAAAAGCAAACAAAAGGTGCGCAACCCAGACAATGTCAACCCGAGCAAACAACACGAATTCACGCAAAGTAGAAGCAAGCAATCATTATCAAGAGTATTTGTATAGCTAGAATTTTTTTCGGTAGTTCTTCTGTTCGGATTTCATACGATTTGTCTTTGTTGTTCGAGTGTGATGGCATTTATTAGATGTTTCTCAAACGTTCACAAATTAGTACCTGTTTTCACTTCTACCTTCCCAAATGGGGTAAAAAGAAACATATGCACAACAAAATCACTCCCAAGATACGCCATTATCAACGTAGGCGAAGCGAGATTTGTGTTCCACTTTTCCACTGGAAATAGGGACTTGTCATTATCAAACTTGATTTCCTCTAAGACAACAACATTTGCTTAATTGTAAGATATGCTGCGCAAGCATTACCGTGATTAAATTGGCGCTTCTCAGAACACTTCCCCAGAGGTAAGCTTATTTGAAGTAAAACTTCAAATTATTGGGGGTTTTCTGCTATTTTCGAATACTAAAAACGATTTTTAATACTTTACGACTTAATTACTTTTCCTTCTTGGGATTGTTATTTGACAGACATTATACGTGGATACAAAAATACCTTCTAGCAGTATTTCTACATACGTTCATAGAATGAAATCAATTATCTATTGCCTGTTTCATTCATTATTAGAGATGCCATTCGTGCTGACAACCGACTAAGACACTTAATGCGATATACGGTTAGTAATTAATTGGCTGTCAATCGCTAGATATAGTACAATCATCATATAAACACTATACAGAGTACAAAACATCGGACTGCAAACTTTTCTGAGGCAGATTCTCAACATGACCGAAGAGAGATATGGTCACCTTCCTTGACAATCTTCGTTATCTCCAGAACTTGGTTAAATATGATGCAAACGATGTTCAAATAATGTTCAAATAAAATTATGGGGAAGATTTGGTGACAATAGTAGTACAGATTTGCCGATACCGGGATTCCCGGTAACTTAACAAGGATAGCAACACTTAATTTCTCAATTTTCGATTTTAAATCTAGGACATAATTTCCAATACTGGTGCTTCTCAATAACCCGACTGCTTCTTAGCATATATCTAAGACACATTTTCCTGTATCAGAACTCCCTTATAAGACTAGTTTATCGAGATACCGTCCTCCAACGATATTCGTAGAATAGAGTTAATTATTCAATGATTGTTCATTCATTACTAGCTGTCATTTTGTTGATAACAACTGACTAAGACATAAGACATTTAATGCAATGGTCGGTAATCAATTGGCTTGCCATTCGCTTGGAGAATTGCGCAATATATGCGCTACACAGAGTTTTGAAAACACTTTTCAGAGGTAGATTCTGAACGTGAAATTTGAAAGACATGGCGATATTGCTTAACAATCGTCTTGATCTTGATGAAATATGGTGCAAACGAAATGTTAGGTAATGCTGGAGTTAACCAAATGGTTTGGGGATAATTTAATTAATTCAGTAATGAAAGCAAGGCATACTTGCCGATTCCAGGACTCACCGGATATACGCTTGAGTCAAAAATACAACAGCTAACGCTTTCCACGAGGCAGGCGTCTGCATACGACATTCCAAAATGTCACAAAGTGTTTCAAAAATGTCACTTTTATTGAATTTCATCAACATGTTTGGAATAACCATGAGAATTGCATTACAATAAGTACAAACATGCCTAGAATTGATCAAGCAGTTCTTGAGATACACTATAAAAGTTGAGAAAGGTTTCTGAAAAATCTGTTTGGAATATGGTAAAACTAATAGCCGCATGGAAAGTGTTAACAAACGTCTAAGTCAAGATAACACTACTTAGATATGACAGACCTACAGCGGGTCTCATTGGTAACATGACTTAGTCAAGATAAAACAACACGGCCTAGGTAACATTAAACATATTTTACGACGACTTAGTTCAGATATAACAACACTTGAGACAGACTTTCTAGATACTCCCTGATAACATGACATACATTTTTCTTTTTCGGGACGCGATATTTTGTCCGTAGTTAACATTTGGATAGGGCGTCGAACATTCTTGACCCCGCGGAATGGATATTCGTCATTATTAACACTTTCCACGCGGCTTTTGTTTACCATATACAAAACATATTTTTCAGAAACCTTTCCCGAATTTCAAGGTCTAGCTCCATTATTACTGAATCAATACTAGGTATGTTTGTAATTATATTAATGCATTTCTCATGGTGATTCTAAATATGGTAGTGAAATACTATTATTTTTACTTTGTTGAAACATTTTGTGAAATGTTGGCAAGTCGTCTGCAGACCAGAGGTTGGCTGTCGGGAAGATGGTAAAGCAAGGCTAATTAGCTAAACTACGGAATAAAGCTAAACATATGTGTATTTCCGTAACCCTATTCAAATGAGAACTACGTAACAGGAAACTAAGTTCGCTACCGGGACTCTAATACAGCTGAGTAGAGATACGAACATTTAAAAAAGACAGAATCACAGTTACAACAAATAAGTCCAGCTAACGACAAGGATAGGTTCCCTATACCGGAACCACCAGTTAACACGACTGAGTCTATTTAGCATAGCATATCCGAGACAGGCTTCCCTATACCGGGACTCCCTAGTAACACGACTAAATCAAGATAGAACATCACTAAGTTAAAACATACTTCCCTATGCCTGGACTCCCTGGTAACATTGCGGAGTTATGACTGTAACAAAAACCATGACTCCCCGCTGGCGCAGCTGAGTTATGACTATAACATTCAAGACAGAATTCCAGCTAACAATACAGATTTGCCTATACCGGAACTCCAAGGTATAACTCAATCTATCCAAGAGGAAAAGACATCTCCCAATACTGGGATACATCAGTAACACGGCAAAGTCAATATAGATCAACACTAAGCCAAGACAGATTTTCCTAATCCTGAACATTCCCCGGTAGCATAGCTAAGTTATGAACATAAGATTTATCCAAGACTGACTTACCAAATACCAGCTAACAACATTTAACAAGACATATTTCCCTATACCGGAAACCCAAGCTAACACGACTCAGTCTATTTAGCATTGTCTATCCAAGAGAGACTTCCCTATACCGGGACTCCGTAGTAACACGACAAAGTCAAGATAGAACACAAATCAAGACAGGATTTCCGATGCCTGGACTCCCCGGTAAGACAAGTGAGATATGAGCATAAGATTTATCCAAGACTGACTATCAAATACCAGCTAGCAATATTTAACAAGACATTTCCCTATATCGGAACTCCCAGATAACACGACTCGTCTATTATAGTCCCGGACTCCTGGTAACACAGCTAAGTCAAGACATTTCCCTATATCGAAACTCCCAGATAACACGACTCGTCTATTATATTCCTGGACTCCCTGTTAACACAGCTGATTTAAGAATGTAATATATCAAAGATATAGACTATTTATAGTATGATCATTCATGTCTGTAAATATTTGAATCTATTACACATGACACTATAAAACTGAACTAGAATTATGGTGAAGAAAGGTATTTACACTATCAACTTATCAGCTAACCACTCTCCTAACTTCCATTCAACTAAGAATCACCATTATTAAATTTCACTTAGGTACTAGGCTGAAACTTGATTTTATTAACAGCATCCTCGTGATATAAAGTATTGACAAAATGTTGTATAAATACCTTTAATTTAGACTAGAGCATCGCTTTGGAATTGATATATCAACATAAAAAACCTTAAATCGTGAAAAAGTATTTGAAGAAAATATGGCTTAATATCAAGCATAAGAAACTCTTTGAAAATAATGAGATACAATCAAATAAATCCAGAAATCACAATAATAAAATCATAGGATCAGTAGGTTTTCGTCGTTCTCATAAATGCGTAGTAAATGTTTTCGGCGTAGACATAATCGGAGCCGTCTTGTTGAATTTATTTTGACTATTATGCACACGTATTTACATGTTTATCTTGCCAAGTGATTCATCACTCAATCTATCGAAAACGACACCGACTTCAACATGCACGTGCACTGTTTTATATAGAGGGTGGTAGCAAACATGTAACATGACAACGGATGTCAGTATATGACTTAGACCACACTTTGAATCATGTTACGATGATACTCCCTAATTGTGTAACAATGTCATCAATCATGTATTCATATCAATGTAGTGCAAACAGTGTATACAGTAATACTGGAGATGACTTTTGTCATGAGATAACATATCTTCTGAATGTCTAATCTATAACGAAATGCATGTAATTTTGCTCACAAAGGAGTTCCATTTCCTAACGCTCGCTTAAAATTATGAGAATTTTGAAAAATGCAACTTATTTCCAATCAGTTTACACGTACGACTATCGTACAAACATGCCACCACAGATAATGTCAAGGACTGTTAATATCACAAAACACAGTGAACGCTCACTGACGTATATATATCATTGTTCTAGAGGTATTGATTTACTCGCGGAACAGTGTAGATGAGTAAATCTTATTTATATTTGATTCATCTAAAGATACTGCTTGCTTTTAGGAGATATTTTTATTTTTAAATCGTCAATATGTAAGCTTAAAAATTATATACAATTTGTCGAAGCAGATAAGTAAATATGAGTTGGTTCGTTGTATTTTATTATCCGATTTTATTATCCGATCTAAAGATACTGCTTGCATACAGAAAACGCCTTTGTATGTAGTACGTAAGCTGAGAATTGCAAAAGATTCTAACTGACATTTCAGTGTTTTAGGAGATATTTATATTTTTAAATCGTCAATATGTAATCTTTAAAATTATATACAATTTGTCGAAGCAGATAAGTACATATGAGTTGATACGTATCTGACGTACATCGTATAAACTCATATTTACTTATTAGCTTCTACATTTTACTTAGCAATGTAACACAGTACCAATCTTACTTCTACCTGTACAATTTGTCGAGGAGTTTATAAGATGTTTATAGACACAAATTCCGGTTAAATTTCCCATGTTTTATATATTTTGTTTTCTGGACCTAAAAGGGCCTTATCTCAAAATGGCCAAAATGTCAGTTAGAACCTCAGCTCATGAAATTTAGTAGTGATACGTCACGCATGCGTTGAGGTTGTACCGACTGAACATGCTGATCTTTCATCCAAATCAGGATCAAGTGGTCAGAGGAAACCCTTTGTCCAGCAATTAGATCTTGCTAATTGGTAGATAAGAAGAAGGAAAAAAAGATGACGAATTTTGGCCAAGAAAATTTACATATCACCCTGAACATGAACAGTTCCATGTCCATTGTTTCTATAAATAGTACATTTCATTATGTTAAACGAAAATTGATTATATGTGGTATGGTCAGTCGAATCTAGTAGCAATCAAATAAATTGAAATTGACATTTCACAATGAGTACAAAAAGTGTAATCTTGTTTTCTATAAATAAGATGAAAATGTTATTCATTAAATACGCAGCGCGTTTTACAAGGTCAGCGCAAAGTTATGAAATATGCTCAGGGGCTAAAAATGTATTTAATAATACAGTGTGTGTGAACAAGAAGGAACTCGACTGGGCTAAAAACTATATTTGTTCATGGTCGATGCATTAATGCCGCTTTGTGTATACGTGCTGGAAATCTTAAATCGGACCGAAAAGTACACTACGGAGATGGTGAATAATCTTCTACGTAGAAAAACACAAATTATTAATAGTAAAACCCTGCCACCACATGTTCTCAATTCAAAGGAACGACGTATTTACACGCATATAGTGAATGATGAAAAATGTTAAAATAATTTACAGTTTAGCTTACTATCTTTTGCTTAGATTATGTGAACGAAAGAAAGTTTCGGAAAACGTGTAATTTTGGACCCAGGTACTGGAATACCAGTATCGTTCAATTAAATGTCCCCAGTATCGCTCGATACTGGTACGATATTACTGTTCTTCTTCTTCTTCTTCTCCCTGTAAAGTGCTGCCTTCAAATGGTTGAAGATAAACGCACTGTAGTTGTATGCATGTGTTGCCTCGGCAAGAGGAAAGTTAAAAACAGGTGCAATATTTACAGGTGCGATACTGGTACACAAAAGAGTAAAAAGTAAAGAGAATAAAAAGTAAAAGAATATAAACTAAAGAGTAAAAGTAAACTGACATTTTATGTTTTAACTCTAAATTCATTCTAAAACCATGATTTTGAAGTAATTAGGAATCGTATCGCTCTGTAACTCAGAATATATTTATGATTTATGATCAGAAATGTAAATCTGCAAGAAAATCTACTTTCTAAAACAATATCATGAATAGAGGGCGCCCCCTGGAAAAAATCACATAATATGCCTTAAACCAGCTCCAAACTATGCTTGTAATGTTCAGTGGAGACAAAAGATTAATAATTCACCAACAAGCTCTAGCTAAAGATGGCGATTGACAATAACACGACAGAAAACTTCCTACATATATGTATAATTAAACGATGATGGATTACATAGAATATTAATTTTGATAGCTAGTAGACTGTGTTAATAGTTAATAAAAGAACGTCTTCATATTCATAAATCATCCGCACTAACCTAGTTTATCAAGGAGAGGTCATACTAAAGGGTGTCCTATAATTACTATTTCGTTCTCTATTGACTAGTGTTGGAATCACAATAAACATTTATGTAAATTGTATCCATTTTGGCACCCAAAATAGTTTACACTTTCCCCTTTTCTATTATTTTTACCATACAAAACCCGAAAAACCGTTCACAATTTTCAAAGTCTATCTCAAGGTTTACCAAACCAATACTAGGCATAGGCCTATTTGTACTTATTTTATTGCATTTCTCATGCTGATTTCAAATTCGATGATGAAATTAAATAATGTTGACATTTTTAAAATATTTTGTGACATTTTGGAATGTCGTCTGCAGCCGCCTGCCGTGTGGAAAGTGTTAAAATGTAGAAGGCAATCGTGGATTCCAAAAACACACGATGGTCACCACCAACCCATACCAGAACAACACAAAATCAAGACAGACTTTCCTAATCCTGGACTCTCCCGTAACACAACTGAGTTATGAATATAACATTAATCCAAGACTGACTATCAAATACCAGCTAACAATACTTAACAAGACAGATTTCCCTATACCGGAACTCCCAGGTAACACGACTCAGGTTTATGTACGAAGCCAAGTATGAATGAAAAAGGTTTTTGTCTATAAAATCGTGTGAATTTACCAAATGTCATCTAATGTTTCTGTGTTCCCATCACTTTATAAAGCATAGGTCAATAGAAAACACGTGTAGAATATTTTATTTTAACATCAAAATTATAATTTAAGCCACCTGTGTTGCGAACAGGAAAAATATGTCGGGGGTTTTAAATTCATATGATATTCTCATAATTACTGATGGATATTAAGACGTAAATATAATTACACAGAGAACTCGAATTCTATGGTTAATAATTATATATGTCAGAAACTACCCATTTTATGAATTATCTATCTAATGTAACATATAATGTATATAATATAGTCTATTCTTAAGTCATACCACCCAAGCACATGTTTCAAGAAACATTATACATTTAAATAATTGGTGTACGTTTTAATATTTTGTCATCTCATTTTTCATCCCGTGACATAAAATATAATAGTCTCAAAGTCTCTGATAAAAAGCATCAGAGCCTAGACTAGACCCAGCCTGGATTTGAATTTACAAGCGATTGACTAACAGAAATTATGGGATAGAATTGCATGTTAGTACACATAATATACAGTCAGTTAAAAGTAGTCTTTTTCCAAAACATTCATTGTATCAGTCGTCCTAATAACTGCAAAGTAATAGTCATTGAAGGGAAACCCAACAATGTAATAGTTGCAGCCGACCAATTGAAACTCATATTTACATTGTACATTCCAACGCGATATTTTTTTTGGTACCAATCTAAATCGGGCAGAAGGAAATGTGATGATGCTCACAGGATGATTTTTATACTCTTCTTTTACTCAAATGGGTTGATATCAGAATCTAAGAACAAGAAAAGAAATAATTGAACTTTAAGATGACAAATCTGGTACTAAGATTTGATTTTAAATAAATGGAAAGGCATAAAAAAATAGTTTAAACTTAGTACATATCATTATGTGAAGAAGAAAAAACGGTTATTTAAAATACATCGCGGTCTGACGGTACACTTAAAAGCTATTCACGTAGTCAGGAAATTGTATTTGTCGTCCCGTGGTTGATAAACGCATGCTCAAAGCTACATTAGTAAAATATAAAATAGTAGCAACATTTAGCAACGTTTATTCATGAATTTATTGTACGGGAGGTCAAACAAGATATATATCAGCGTGATCCATCTTAACCTTGAAGTGTGCTTGTAGCACCAAAATATCGAATTAAAATGGGATATCTTTGCCAAAACAAAACCTCATTTTTCGAATTAAAATGGGACATCTTGGCCAAAACAAAACCTCATTTTTGAGGGAAAAAAGTATCTAAAACTTTATTGAGCTGTGATAAATCAATATTTTTATGCATTTTATACACAACTTCATCAATCGGAGTGGTGTTTATGAAGTACAAACGTGGTTTTGGTTCTACAAATGAGGTTTGGGGGAAAAACACGTTACCGATAAATTTAACATGTTGAAATCTTTTTTTTTAAATCGTAAGGTTGTTCAATAACCCGTTCCGTATCATTAAACAGTGTTGACGAAAGTTATACAGCGAGATTTAGGTGCTCAATGATAAACTGCACTCATGTTTACCAGATTTTTACCCTCGATTTTCACGTTTTTTTCTAAGTTTGAGATACGGTTTTCTTTCCTTCTTTGCTGACCATTAGTGATATAAACTAAATATAACTCAGGGCAGCTATCATTTTTTGCAGATATCGTCTAAACCCACGTGATGTAATGAAGCACTATCTGTTATAGCTGCCAAGTGTTACATATTTCTCAATTAAATGGTTTGTCCTCGGCACTAACACCTTGATATATGGGTGTGATTTTCATTAATAACGATGTCGTGATGCGGGAATGGCGGTGTATCTCAATTACTGCATATTCCGCATTATACAAAGTGAGAATTTTGTCGGGAAAAATCATGGCCATAACATTTATTTTTAAATTTTTGATCAGTGCACGCATCCTGATGTTCATTAACGGTCAAATTACCCAAGGTCTGCATTTAGCATGTCAAATCCAGGTTAAGCACTGGTATCCACCAGTTTTGACCGGTTAAAACTTGGCGATTGACAACACAATATTTTGATTTCCCCAGAGTTTGCATTTAAACTGGTCAAAACCAGTTAAATGCAGTTCATTAACGATCAAATTATCCAGGGTCGGCATTTAGCAGGTCAAATCCAGGTTAAGCACTGGTATTCACCAGTTGTGACCAGTCAAAACTTGACGATTGACAAGAAAATATGGCAAAACATAAATAAAGTAAGAATCGTTTATGCCGGATTAAGTTACAATATATACTGGTCATTAAAAGTGGGGGTATTTTGTTTTTGTTTGTTTTTGTTGAGGTTGGTATTTTTTGTGTTTTTTAAGGTTTGCAAAGTACTAAATTCCGATCTGAATATCTTTTGAATAACCAACATCTGAACACGTTAGTTCTTATAAACATACTCTGATTTTACAATACTCTCAACGCTCGATCCATTAAATACAGGAAGTTTCCTAGACACTTGTG
The DNA here is from genome assembly GCA_035610835.1 of Ophiura sarsii. Taxonomy (NCBI): domain Eukaryota; kingdom Metazoa; phylum Echinodermata; class Ophiuroidea; order Amphilepidida; family Ophiuridae; genus Ophiura; species Ophiura sarsii. The sequence goes on along the minus strand of CM069458.1, from coordinate 44,252,450 downwards.
AATAAACATTATCGTAAGTATTCTCATGGGGTTGTACTGTATTTGAAAATAGACGTACGTATCCACAAACCATTGCAGCGTGCATTTGCCTGCTAAATATTTATACTAGGATTGAATCATAGAACCGTACTTATAATGTTGCAAGTTCCGTGTAGAACTGATATCGGTTCTATCAGTACTAAAGGTCGTAAGTGACCGATTCCAGTTCTAGTTCCGTGTTGATGACTAAAAAAGAGTGATATCAGACTACTTTTTCCAATTTCTTTGACCTTCTTAATAATGCTGAGGAATTTCAATTCACCGCTGTAGGTAGGCAAATAGGTAGAGCATATAAATCATATCCTCTTATCGTAGCATGTGTATGTGATCAAGATATCTCATCATTTCAATTCTAACTTGACGGTGTTTGAAAGTGTTCGCTATGCAGAATCATATTTTGGTCACTTTGACCATATTCCACCACTATTAGCAAATTGCATTATGTAAATCAAGATATCTCATCATTTAGATTGTAACTTAACGGTGTTGAAAGGTATTTTCTATGCGGAATTAGGTTTTCATCAATTTTGGCCATATTCAACCACTGTTTCCAAGTGTGCTCTTAATTTCTCTAGTGTAATCAAGATATTTCATCATCAAAATTGCGAGTTCGCGGTGTTTGACGGTATTTGGTATGCGGAATTGGGTTTTGCAATCAATTTGACCATATTCAACCACTATTAGCCCAAATGTATTTTGTTATGCAAATTATGCAACGTGATCAAGATATCTCATCATTAAGATTGCGACTTAATGGTGTTTGAATGTGTTTGCTCTGTGGAATTAGGTTTTGATCAATTTGACCCTATTCATGCTATTCAACCACTACCACAGACAAATGTTATCTGCCAGGTTGGATCCATGTCTTCAATCACGTAGGCTTTTATCACCAAAACATATTTTGTCATGCAATTTCTACAATGTGATCAAGATATCTCATCATTTAGATTGCAACTTAACGTTATTGAATGTGTTTGCTATGTGGAATTAGGTTTTGACCAATTTGACCCTATTCAACCACTACCACAGACAAATGTAATTCTGCCAGGTAATATTGGATCCAGGTCTTCAATCACGTAGTTTTTATCGATAAACCCCGTGGCATTACCGGTTCAGTATCACCTATGTATCCGCTATCAATCAATCATACTGATTACCTAGTGTGTGATACTGATTTCCGATAATTGCCTAGATTGTATGCTATAATACGGAATAATAGGTCTTAATTATCTTACTGATGTAAAATTACTCCCAATTACTTCCAAAGCCAGTGGAAAATCCCGGTGAGCGAATTATCACATTATTGACTACACTTTACGACTAATGTGATACATGCACATGTGCTCAAATCACATTGACATCAATCACATTATGTGCAATAGCACCCACACACATACACCAAGCGAGAGAGTTTTTTACAGAGCTACAGGTCATGGGCTGACATCTGTAGATTGTATATATTAATATATGCGTAGACGTAAGCAAAAACTACTTACCCTCTTCGTAAGCAAATGCAACATATGATGAAGAAAGCAGAATAAGTATTAGGGTGCCTAGAAGAAAACGAGCTGGCCACATAGTTGTCCGCCCTCACTGCATGACAATGTTTATACGCTCCAAATTTGGGCGCGGTAACAAAACAAAAAAGAATATATAACAAGCTGTGTTGAGTTGCGTAACAATGTCGGGCTCCTTTGTATTTCTTTTGTAAAATCCACAGGTGTTGATAACCGTAATTCCTTTGTGCTTAAAATATGTTGTGTTTCGTTCAATGTACAAGTGTTTCTTCTTGACTTGTTAAGTTCCTACATGTATCAACAAAATGTTGTATAAATGGCGAAGTATATCAATATCAAAATAATCTCGTCGATTTTGTATAGACTATCAAAGTTGTTTACACAAAATTGTCAATAGGAGTGACTGTCTGCTCCCGGCGGTAAATGTTCAAACATCAAAGGGCATCAGCTGTGATGAATTACCCAGGTCAGAAGCCACGCAATAAGATATCTGGTCATGTTCATGATATGCGTCGACGCCTGTATTATTATCATGTGCATACAGCAGCAACATGCACGCAAATTCTCTCTATATGTGAGATTTTTGTCCTCGAATAGCAGAGCAGACTATGATGGTTATTTTAAGGCGCGAATAAGGCACAACACGGCACGGTGTTTACATATATATCCACACGACCCTCACCACAGTAAACGGTCGCTAAGGTTAAGATCCCCATGCATCCTTAACAAGACACATCATTTGAACGTCTATAAGCTATACTTGAACGGCACTCCTTATAAGAAACATCCGGGAGAAACATACATGATGTTGAAGGAAGGGCTACCCTATGTAGTTATAACTCATACAATAAAAACGGCGCTAAAAGTCTCTCTCTCTCTATTCTAACTCTACATCATCATCCCTACCGCGTGTACACTGTTGCACATGACGACATGATGTAATACATGTATAAATAATACTTGATGCGTCCTTTCAGAGCGCCAGAGTTGTTTGTCGATACAGCATTATTTATGGCCCCATCGATAACACCGATAGCGAGAGTTGTCACCCATCACGGGCATGCCTAACTGACTTGTCATTGAAGATTTTTTTGGTTTTACCGTTAAAGTTAAGATATTTTTGGCGCGTAATCTGTCGTCTGCATTATTCAGCTTGGCGCATATTATTAGCCTGGCACATGTGTGTGTCGATCTCCTGTCATCGAATGCATGCTGTTTTGAATCGTCTGCTTGTGAGCTGCTTGACTGAAAAAAAGGTATTGGGTTGCCGGTTGGTTATCATCGGGAGAAAACAGCTATTATAGATGGATTTCAAAACAAGTTAGGTTTTGAAAGCAAATATTAAAGTTCACCTCCCCAAATCACGTGTTTACAAATTGTTAACAACGTCATGGATTATGTGATCTTATAATCTGTTATTTGTTATGCTATCTACTGATGATAGCATTCATTGATAACATATGATGAAATGTGCTTTACAATTATTGCTACTAATTCCGAACATACGTGTATTTTATCCGACTATAGTATTAGCCTATGTGTTAGACAATTTACAAATGTTAGACAAAATTGCATATAGCAAATTGTATTGTTTAAGCGTTTCAGCCAGTGCAAAGTCCGAAAATATGATACTTTCACACAAACTATTTCATTTCTGATAACAAAATAAACATGTCAACATGCGTGCATGTCGATTATTTTCTCCATGTGTCAGAAAAAGTAAGCGTAGGACTTTTGTCTCACGCCACTGAAAATAACAAATGCATGATGCACATGTAGGTCGATTCAGTTAAAGGGACATTTAGCGGTGTTTACATTTTTTTTAAATTTACTTCAGAATTCAAGATAAACATTAAAAATTGCCATTATTGTTGTTTCTACCAACAAACACAGCAAAACTTGATTAAAACAATACCATCGCTATTTATTGAATAACGCCCTCTATGCAAATATGGTTCGCGTTATTTATCACGACTACTGCAGGGGGATACTGACTAACGTAAAATGCTGATCGGGCCCGATCAGCATTTTTGAATCGACGTTTTGTTGTACAAAGAGGGCTGATTTTTCTTAATCTTTATAGGTGTAAGTTTATACATGTAATACAATTGTATCCATATACTAATCCCAGTTTTTATCATAATTGACACCGACACATCTCTTAGTGCCCCTCTAATAGTCTATCACTCTAAATATGATAACATTGGAATCCATTTTGATTTATGTTGTTGTATTTTCTAGAGGTTCTTAGTCACAATAATAATCAGAAAGGTCTTCTCCAAAAGCCCCCCTTATGTGGACACGGTACATTGATGATATCTTCTTTATATGGACTCATGGCTCAGAGGAACTTGACAGTTTTCTTCAAATGTGTAACAACTTCCATTCCTCCATCAAGTTCACTTCCGAATCTTCTACAAAAGAGGTTCCTTTCTTGGATGTCATGGTGTCTATTTCTGATGGTGGTCTTCAAACAGACTTGTATTCTAAGCCTACAGACTCCCACCAATTCCTTCATTGGACTTCTTGTCACCCCAAACATACCAAGCGCAGTCTTCCTTAGCTTACGGTTTGGCTTTCAGACTGAATAGAATATGTTCCACACCTGAAAACCTCCAGCTTAGAGTTTCTGAACTCACAGGTTTTCTCAGGGATCGAGGGTATTCCAGTCGGTTGGTAACCACGCAGATCAGCAAAGCTTTGTCTATACCCAGGTCTGAAGCCCTTAAACCCACTGGTGGCAGTGATAACAGTATTGACCGGGTTCCTCTTATGGTTACCGCGTACCATCCATCGCTTCCGGGCATTTCCAAGATCATACGCCGTCATCTTCCCATTCTCCACTCTTCCAATAAGTGTAGGAATGCTATCCCTAACCCTCCCATTGTGGCTTACCGTAGAAGTGCCAACCTGAAAGACCTTCTAGTGAGATCTACTTTTCCCCGGATCACACCTCTTCTTCGAGGTTCATATCCTTGTGGTGGCTCCAAGTGCAAATCCTGCAACCACAAAGGGGTACACTCCGATGTTGGTAGAGTTTCTATTTCTCATACCTCTGAGAACACAACTTTCACCAGCTCTTCTACTGGAGAGACGTTTCCCATACGCAAACATTTGTCTTGCCAATCGGACAATGTCATATATCTCATTACCTGCGCAACGTGTGAGAAGCAGTATGTTGGAGAGACTGGTCGCACTCTGGAATGTCGAGTAGGTGAGCATTGCGCTGACGCCAGACACAACAGGGACAAACAAGTTGGTCGTCATTTCAACTTACCGAACCACAACGCTTGTAACATCTCCGTTACATGCATTGATAGGCCTCCAAAGAACGAAATCATGAGAAGGATCTTGGAGAAGGAATGGATCATGAAGCTAGACACAACAGAGCTCAATGGTCTAAACATTAAAGATTAATTATCATAGGCCTATGTTCCAGCTTGTCATTTTACAGTCCATACACCCACAGGCCTATTTGTTTCCTATAACTTGAGTGCCCTGTCTGGGGCTTAAGTTTGAAACAACCCCCCTCTTTTTATTTCCCACAACTTGAGTGCCCTGTCTGGGGCTCAAGTTTCTTGTGTCTTCCCCCTTTTTTATTCTTGTAAGTCTGCTCTCTTTGCAGCAATTCTTCCTCATGATTTATTTTATTTTATTATTATTATTTTACAAAAAAAATGGGTTTTTTTTATTTATTTTTTATTTAATTGTTTGTTTTTGGGTTTTTTATTATTTTTATTATTATTATCATTTTTCTCTTCATTTGCTTATATGATTTATTTATTTCCTCATTAATTTATGTAATTTTTGATTAATTTGGGTTTTTGTTCTTCTTCTATTTATTTATTATTAATTTATATTATTTAAGCCCCCACTCAATTCATTCATATTAGGCCTAGTTAATTTACTATTTCTGTCGCTTATATTCATCCATTGTCCAGCTACTTCCTGTCTATTATCTTCTTAACATCACTCATGCATATGCATGATGTGTTGTCTATTGATTTATTGTACATGTTTTGTTAGTTTGCCTAGCAACATGGATATGTATTCTATAGTGAACTTGCTAGTTTGTGCTAGTGTTAACTTGGATGCCTAGTAGTCAACATCTACTGGCATTGTGCTATAATAACAGTGGTGGACTTGTCTAGTTCTTTATCTTATTTATATTTCTTAACACTTTTTTTAAAATATTTTGTCCCTGATGAAGGGTGGTATATCCACTTGAAACGTCGGTCTTTATTGTTACCATATATCCTGAGTAGTCTCAGATATATCTTTGTTGTTTTATTGCACAGCAATTTTCATTGCTTGTCCCAGTGCATTTCCGTTTGTTTTTGTGTTTTTGTTATTTATCTGTTTTATCGCGTTATTCTCTCTTGTTATTACCTGTTTCCCCACACCCTGTTGGTATATCTTGCTTTTACTCTTAACATTTTTATATTTTCGAGATATCCTCTTGTATCAGTTTTCTGATCCTTGGTGTGTTGTTCCTGGTTCCGTTGGATTCATCTTTTTACATTTTATACAGAAAGGTATGATAAAATAAGTAAATCGATACGGAATAAAGTGTATAGCGCAGATATAAAGGATGTGCTAATTGTAACTCAACACAAGTAATGAGGCACAATGAGGGAAATATGAATATTGAGATATCGTGATAATATGTATAGGTTAACATTCCCAACCAGAGTTACAGATTATTGAGAATCACTTTGTCTCAAGACATCAAATACAAATTGTCAAGTTATCGGCATTTAAAGTTTTAGTTTTGTTAACAAATCAATAGAGTAAATGAAAATTGAATACCACAAAATGTAGTTTAACTGTTTATTTTCAAGAATTTGGATCTTTGGTTGGATACAAGATGTATCATCATCATCCTTTGGCTGCGGAGCAGGCGACCACAAGTTTTCTCCAAGCACAGCGATCTTTAGAAAGAGTGGCTATCTGACGTTCTTGAAACATGCCTTCATTGTCACCAAGTAAGCGCTGCATGTACTTCAAGTATGATGTGCTTGGACGACCAGGTCTCCTTCGGCCATGTGTTGGTATGTAAGTGGCATACATTCTAGCAGGTTCTTCATCAGGGAGACGGTGTATATGTACAGGGAATCTCAGCTGGCGACTTTTTACACGGTTGATAAGAGGCTCAGTCTTGGTCATGTCATAAATGGTGGTGTTTGGGACATGATCCATGCGTTTGATGTTAAGCATTATCCTGTAGCAAGAGGTAGCATAGGCATTTATTTTGCCCTCCATATCTTGGGAAATCCCCCAGGATTCACAGCCATACAGCAAAATCGTCACACAGGTGGTGCTAAATAATTGCACGTTTGTTGCGATAGCTACATGAGGACTCCTCCACAGGTGTTCTAACTTCCAGAATACGCACCTAGCCAATGCCCTGCGTCTTTTAAGTTCACTTGCACCAGATGCCATCATAGAGCCAAGATATCTGAATTCCGTCACATGATGTATAAAAGATCAGAAATAAGACTTTTTTATGAATTTGACTTGACCATGTCCCACATTTTCGCTCACAAAATCAAATAAGCTACTGTCGCATTGTGCCTCATTTACTCATGTTGGGTCACATATGTTTGTACATGTAAAATCATGGCATAGATGACATGAGAGAGCGAAAAGCCTCGATTAATGATGTTCAAGTATTCAAAGTTCACAACCAACTACCGTGTCCATCATCGTCTGTCAGAGGTATTACTTAAATTGGACTTGATTTTCAAACTTAAACGGGTTCAAGATCAAATGATTTACTTTATTGATAATCATCAAGTGATCTTTGGAATCATACAATGGAAAAAGTGAACTTTAGGTCCCAGATACTGGTGTACCAGTATCGGTCAATACTGGAACATAATAGTTGCCAGTATCCCTCGATACTGGTGCGATTTTACTGTTCCAGTATCGGTCGATACTGGAACACCAAATTGTGTTCCAGTATCGAGCGATACTGGAACCTTTTTATGTTCCAGTATCGGACGATACTGGTACATATGTTACCAGTGTATAGTTTGTCCCAGTATTGAACGATACTGGTACATAATTTTGTTCCAGTGTCGCCTGATACTGGTACATTTTGTATGGCCCAGTATCGTCCGATTCTGAAACACTAACTTTGTACCAGTATCGTCTAACTTTGTACCAGTATCGTCCGATACTGGGTGTTCCAGTATCGAACGATACGAGTACAGTCCAGAATCTGGGACCTAAAGGACACCTTTTTCGTAACTTCGTTTTGATCCAACAAAGTAGGCTGTGCATGCACAAAAAGAAATGGCGTGCTTCCATTTGAGTAATGTTTTCAGCTGACAAAGGATTACCCAAATTGATGCACGCCCTCTCCTTTTGTGCCTGCCATGTTTCAAAAAGGCTCATCCTTAACGCTTTCCACGCGGCAGGCATCTGCAGACGACAGTTCCAAAATTTCACCAAGCTTTCAAAAATGTCAAATTTATTGAATCTCATAACCAAAATTTGAATCACCATAAAAAAAGGCATTACAATAAGTACAAAAATGCCTAGCATTGGTTCAGTAATCCTTGAGATAGACTTTGAAAGTTGGGAAAGGGTTCTGAAATGTCTGTTTGGTACATGGTAAAACTAATAGCCGCATAGTAGACTATTAACTAGAAAATCTGCAAATCTAACGTAAAACCTATTCAGCAACGGTGATTTGTCGCCATTTCTGCCTCACCGAATGTACTGAAGTTAACACCTTCCACGCGGCAGGCGTCTGCAGACGACATTCCAAAATGTCACAAAATGTTTCCAAAAATATCAAAATAATTGAATTCATGACCACATTTGGAATCACCATGAGAAATGCATTAAAATAATGTACAAACATACCTAATATTGATTCAGTAATCCTTGAGATAGACCTTGAAAATTTGGAAAAGTTTCTGACAAAATATGTTTTGTATTTGTTAAAACCAATAGCCGCATGGCAAGTGTAAGGCGTAATGGATATGTTTACATAGAAATGCTTTTTCACTATGTTCAGAATACATCATAGAGGCCTGTTTGTAAATGTCGGTGGTTCAACGTTACATGACGAAGGGAGGGAAAAAAAGGTTTTCGTCTTTATGCGTCTCTCATGCAAAATACATGTACTTCAATTTTGTATTTGCTTGTTAAGCGACGGAAACAAATAATCCGTTCTTTTTTAATACAAATTTAAAACGTTCTTCAAAAAAATTCAAAAAGATTTTCAGGAATTTAAAAAGAAAATTTGAATGTTGGTGCCTATGTGTAAAAGTTCAACAACGTGCAATACTGTAATGGAATGGTAGACCAAATCTTCCCCTTGGCAAAATGTTTTAAAGTGAACGAAGAAAGAAAACATTCCAATAAATAGGTAATATTGATACATTTTGGTCATAATTGAAGACTATAGTGTTACATAATCACTCATAGTCATATCTTCCAAACCACCCAACCGATTCAAAAATGCGGTTTTCACCCAAATGTAGCGGGAAATGTGCACATTACTTCGTGAACTAAAAATTACATAACATTTGAACGCTTACTTTTGATGTTACACGATCACCCTGTATATAGTGCTCAATCCATCACTAAATTCGCTTTTTGAGCCAGTGCTATATATACCGGCAACCGGAAAGATTAATGCCTTCATAATACGTACTTTAGTGGCCTTTGTGATTCCTCTATCCTTTCAAATGGTTGATAGGGCGCATTTGCTGATGTTTTTGCCATGTCCAGTCGCCTTTTATCTCCCCTGAGCTTCCACCATATTTAAGAATAAGTGATCCAAGGAAATTGAAGGTGTCAACACAATCTACTTTATTGTTATCAACTCTCACTTGTTGGTTGCTGTTATCTCCACAGATCATGACTTTGGTCTTCTTAACATTCAGGAAGAGCTTCTCACTGGCTGTTTTTACTCTGTATATAAGATCTTGAAGTTCATCTCCAGTTCTCGCTATCAGGGTGGTATCATCAGCATATTATCGGAGATTGGTAATTGTGCGACCTCCCACTGAAACTTGTCCTTCAAATCCATCAAAAGCCTGCCTTCGACGAACGCCTTGCCCAATTGAGAACCACTCACAGTCGCCATTATATGTTCTTACTGAAAGATGCAGCCTCTTGGTCTTTGTAGAGGGATTTAATCATCTAGGTGATGTGAGGAAGAAACCCATTTCTAGCATAACTGTCCATACCTTCGAGTGTTGCACACAGTCAAATACCTTGGAGTAGTCAATAAAGCATAGGTATAGAGGTTCTTCTCCATCAGGTTTCTCAGATTGCCAATTTGATTTCTTGTGCCTCGCCCTTTCCTGAATCCGGCCTGTTCGGGTGGTAACTCATTCTCAGATGTTGTCGGATCCTTTTTGCAATGATATGGAGTAGAACCTTGCTAGTATGGGAAATTTAGTCTATCGTGCGGTTGTTAGCACCCTCTCTGGTATCCCCTTTCTTTAGAAGAGGGAGGAAGCATTCGTCCAGTCTGTTAGCCACTCTGTTGTTTTCCAAATATTGGTGCATAGTCTGTGGATAGCATCAATGCCCTCCTGATCACTTTCCTTTGGGAGTTCTGCAGGATATGTTATCAGCTCCCGGCGATTTACCATTCTTTACTTTCGTCATAGCTTGGGCAACTTAACTCTTCAGAATATCAGGCTCAGACATGTCATTGTGATGCGTGTTATCCTCAAGTTGAATATCTTTTTGGGATGCATATAGCTTTTGATGGCAGTACTGTTTCCATCTGGCTTTTATTTCGTAATCTTCAGTAAGAGTTTTTCCTGAGCATCCTTCAAGACATTGAGTTTGGGACCCGGTTTCTTTGTAAGGAGTTTGATATTTTTGTACACGTCCTTGGCATGGTGTAGTTGAATGTACTGTCCTTTTCAACTTCAGAACAAATTTGAGTGATGACAGCTGTTTTGTCTTTACGAAGTTGTATTTGGACTTTCCTGTTAAGCTCCCGTTACTCTTTCAGGTTGTTCTTATTTCCGAGACCCTTGGTTTTGATCTTTTGACGTTGGTCTGCCAGATTAAAGACTTGCTCTGTGATCCAGGGTTTCTTCTTACACTTGCACTTGGGTATTTATTTTTGTCCTGTTTCCTTCACTGTCGTTTTGATCTCCTGCCACAGCTCTTCGGGTGAAGACTCCTCTGTGTCAGTTTCGAACAGGGTCTTGAATTGGGGGGGTTTATTTCCACTCTGTATTGTACACTGATCTGAGTCTTATCAAGTCTGGCTGGCTTACTTTGGCGTTTTATTCTTCTTAGTTTGAGCCTCACGCCGGATACAAGAAATCAGATCCGCAATCCGCCCCTGGATAGGTCTTCGCGTACATACAACTTGATTTCCATCGTATCTTCACAAGAATGTAATCAATCTGATTTCTGGTTTTCTGATTAGGTTTTCTGATTGTTCACGATCTCAAACCCATTCTCATCACAGAAATCAACAAGACGTTCTCCTCTCTCATTTTGTTCACCTAGACCGTTGTTTCCCATCACATTCACATTTTATTGGTGCTTTTATCTCCAACTTTGGCATTAAGATCTCCTGTCATAAAAGCCTTCAATATCATCCTCATCTGATTCAGAGGTAGGTGCGTACACTTGTATCATCTACTTTCTTTACCTGAATAGTAAACAACATGTTTGCTATCTGTGTTGAAATGAACTTTCCGTGTCCATCTTGTTTCTGAAATCCCAGTAAGGTCAAGATCGTATCTATCTAGTTCCACTGTCAGAATGTCAAGGTTTCCGTGGTTCATTGTCCTAATATTCCATGTACCAATCTTAAGTGTGGATTTCCATAGGTTACTTCTAACATCGCGATCCTTGGGAGTGTCAGCCCCAACACGTCCTAATGGCTTTCGTGTGACGGCGTCATTGATGCCCAGGGTGGAGTCATTAGCCATCTCTTCCCCAGTAACTCTTGAGACACCTTCAGGCCTGAGGGACTCACTTTCCAGTGTCATATCTCTATTTACATTACTTTGTACTCATCATCATAGGTTTTCTTGGCAGGTAGTCCCGGTAGTGGTTTGCCGTTGCCTTCTACCATTGCGCAGTTGAAAAGAAACCATTCACTAACTGTTGGTTACTAGTTTTCTCTTCCAAAGAAATCAAGCCCAATCTGCCCATACATTAGGCTATGCCCTGAAAGCTCTACTAGAAACGGCTGCTTCCCGCCCTAGCCTAGAACGACTGTCACTTGTAGACATCATAGGCGTGCGTAGGATTTTTTTACCCGGGGGGCTTACAAATAAATTTCATTGGTTCGCACCGCTATCCGCGGTAACGAGTCTGAGAGGGATGTGCACCCTTGGATTTGATTTTTGGCTTGGATTTGATTTTTTGGAATATTGGCTATTGTCAAAACAAAGGTTTAACCTGGAGTTTAACAAACCGTTCCTGAAGCCATGTTGTTAAGTTTTACTTATTATGAAACTAATTTGCGCGTAGCGCGCCAAAAATGTCTATTTTAACACTAAAAAGGTCCAGAAAACGTTTCTGAAGCCATCTTGTTCCAATTGAATAACAAAGTAGTATGAAAAAAATTGGCGCGGAACGCGCAAAAATTTGCTATATGTAAAAATAAAGGTTTAGAAAAATGTTCTTGAAGCCATCTCGTTAAGCTTGAATAATAAATAATCAGTGAAACTAATACGCGTGTAGCGCGCAAAAAATGTATATTTTAGCACTAAAAAGTTTCAGAAAACGTTTATGAAGCCATCTTGTTGAAATTGAATAACACAAAATAAAAAATAATTCCCGCGGAGCGCGAAAAAATTGGCTATTGTAAAAATAAAGGTTTAGAAAAACTTTTCTGAAAAAAAAATGTCTATTTTAACAATAAAAAGGTCCAGAAAACGTTTCTGAAGCCATCTTGTTCAAATTGAATAACAAAATATTTTTAAAAAAATGGCTATTGTAAAAAGAAAGGTTAAAAAAACCGTTTCTGAAACTATCTTGTTAAGCTTGAATAATCAAACATTCCAACTAATTCGCGCGTAGCGTGCAAAAATTGGTTATTTTTACACTGAAATGGTCCTGAAAACGTTCCTGAAGCAATCGTGTTAAGCTTGAATAATAAAACATTGAAAATAATTTGTGCAAAAACTGGTTATTTTAACACTAAAATGGTACTGAAAAACGTTCATAAAGCCATTTTGTTTAAGCTTGAATAATAATAAAAAATGAAACCAATTGGCTCGAAACGCGCAAAAATGTATAGTTTACTAACTAAAATGCTATTTTAACACTAAAAAGCTCCAGAAAAACGTTCCTTAAGCCATCTTTTTATAACTTGAATAAAGAAACATTGCATCTAACTTACGAAGCGCGCCAAAATTTCTAGTTTTTCCCCCTAAAATGGTCCAGAAAACGTTCCTGAAACCATGTTGTTAAGCTTGAATAGCAATGGCGTATAGGTAGGTTATTCATATTTGGGGTGGGGGCGAGAAATGAAAATGAACCGACAAGACCTTTGTGAGCCAAGAAATGCGCGCGAAGCACGCAAAAATTTTCGACTTTACACCTATTTTTGGCACGATCGAGGTACACTTTGGCTCTAAACAAGCTTGTAGCAAAGAATGTTGCACTTTGGGGACACATTATGCGAGCGTAGCGCGCGAAAATCTTTCATCTGTGTACTTTTGACCATCATAATTCCATGAATCCTGTGGTCAAATGAACCGACGTCAATATTGGTGGGGGCGATCGTCACCCCGTCACCCCCCCCCCCCCCCCCCCCTGGCCCCTGGCGACGCCACTGTTGAATAGTTAAATATTGAAACTAATTCGCGCAAAAAAATGGCTTTTTTTGGGGGGGGGGGGGCATCGTCCCCACCGTGACAATGATGGGGGGCTGTCTATGCTCGTTACCCTTCCTCCTTATCTTCCTTTTTATTTTTTACTCTTTTGCAAATGTGGGGGGGGGGGGGCTGTCTCCCTGGTTACGCCACTGGTGATTCAGAGGGCCGAGTTGTTGGGTTTTAACTTGCCTGGATGACCTAAAACTCTCCTTGCTATCAATATTTACTTTCGTTATAAAACACTCACATGGTTCAGAGACGTAGAGAAAAAGTGAGAGACACTAATAAAAGCTCCCGGCCTCTCCTTTTCCCTCACCTCCTCCTCCCGGGCACTCAACTTTTTTTTTGGTAGGGATGTGCCACCCAGGTCTCAATTAGGGGGGCTGCAGAACTGAACTGAGTGGATTTTATGACAAAAAATAGGGTCTTAGGAACTGATTTTTTTTTCTTAAAAAAAGTAGGTCTTGAGAACTGGCCTATGGTTCAATTTTGATTAGCAAGAACGCAAATTTTCGATTTTTTTTGGGCTTAAGAACGCAAAATGTTCGAAGAATTGGGGTTTGGAACGCAAAATTTCGCGATTTTTGAATTTTCAATCAAATTGGAGTCTTAAGAACTGATGCAGGCTCAAAAGGGGTGTCATAAGAACTAGCAGCAGAGGGTGAAAAAGGGGGTCTTCAGCGCGGCACATACCTTATTATATCTATACCCTTTTTACAATGTCAGTGCCCCCGGCTCCTCCTCCCCCTCCCTTCCTCCTCTCCCCTCCTCCTCTCCTCTCCTCCCCTCCCTCCTCCTCTCCTCCCCTCCCCTCCTCCTCCTCTCCTCTCCCTTTTCCTTTTTTTTTTTTACCCTCTGGGGACCCGGGGGCTTGAGCCCCCAAAGCCCCCCCCTGGGCACGCGCCTGGACATATATACCGTATCCCCTGGTTTTCTAGCACAACTCAAATGATTTTATCAAATTAAAAGAGGGGGAGATGCAGGTTACAAAATACCTGACTTACAGGTGAGTTCAAAGAAAGAACTTGAAAGAAAGGAAGAGGAAGTGAGAACACCTAAACCAGCACCCTACACCGCAGTGTGGGGTTACGCCATTCCCGCCAACTGGAGATATGTGTATTATGTACTCCAGTTGACATCAGTGATTGTCTTGGTCTTTCCCGGGACAAGCGTCTCAAACCCTACTTATCATATTATGCAGACAAACTAACCTGGCTATCAAGGTGTTCTACGAAAAGGAATTAGAAGAGAAGAGTAAAAGAATGGGAAAATGTGTACAGAAGAAAAGTACAGTTAAGACAGCTAAGGAGGGTAGAGGGCGCTTAGCCCCTCACTATAATAGTATAGACGTCTATCTTTAAAAAAGATGGACATGTATGTCTAGACCGTTCTCTCACTATATTTAGACTAATAAGTCAGAGAAGCATGTTATAATGTGAATGTAATTGTTGATGCAAAGTTGCATGACGTATGATGGCGGAGGGGAAGGTTGCTTTTTAAAACAAGGTTAGACATACATCCATACAGAAACACGGACGGGTGCTATAATTAGCCGGAATATTGGCCTTCAAGGCCTGGTGAGCGCAAGAAATGACGTGAGCATTATTTGGAATTTTGAGAATCAGACTTTTAAATAAAAGGTTTTTAAATATTAAAGCAAATTACCAGAAATTGCTATAACAATTGAAACTTACATTTGTTTTCCAAGCACTGATTTTCTTTTTGTATGATTTTGCATATTATTGTGTATGTACATGTATTTTTCCTTGAAATATATGCCTAATGTTGTTTTGATTTTGTTGAGCATTGTGTTTTCTTTAGAGCGCTATATAAATGCTAAATAAGATAATAATGATAATGATGTATTGGATCCTGGGTTCGATTCCCAGTAGGGGCTCGTTATCGTCGACCCAAAGTGAGTTCGGTCAATCTGAAAAAAAGTCCTTTTTTTTGTACCAATGTACCTTTTTTGGGTACCAATGTACCTTTTTTGGGTACCAATGTACCTTTTTTGGGTACCAATGTACCTTTTTGGGGTACCAATGTACCTTTTTTTGTTACTAATGTACCTTTTTTGTGAAAACGCCCCCCACCCACCCCAATTTTCCGAAAAACGCCCCATTTCCAATTATGTAAAGCGTTTTTTAGTACACTGATTTCGAACGGGTCGTTTACGACGTGCGCACTGAGAATAGTCTATGGTTTGGCCCAAGTTAAGTATACACCAGATCGCACCAAATGGGTTCGAAAATTGAAAAAATGTCCACTTGTCAGGGCCCTCATACACCCCCTGTCCGCGCTAACGCTTTAGTTATATTAATTATTATTGGACAATATTCAAGTAGGCCTATTGGGCCCCCAAAAGATTTCTGGATCCATGGCTGTCGTGCACCCCCCCCCCCCCCCCCCCCCCCCCCCCCCCCCCCCCCCCCTCCCCAATCACAACTACCGCACGCTACGCCCAGGGCCGGAAAGGTTTTTTCGTACATGATCCTCAGTGAAAATCACTTTTAAAGCAAAATTCACTGAATAAAATGATTTATTGAACAAATCAAATGATTTTACTAGGATCAAGTATCCTACGAAAAAGAAAAAGTTCATCATTGCCAAGCTGAGATTTCCCTTATTTTAGGCCCTGCATGATTTGCCATAAATTGGCCCCTCTATTTTGTATGGCCCAATTTGGAATCACGAGTGGTTCAATTTTGTAGCCCATACTTCAAATTATTTATGCTCTGTGCTCTGTATTTGCCTTTTTGCAGACCGTCCTAAAATAGTGATCATGTGACGGCTCCCTAATTTGTTACATGACCTGTCACAGTACTCGGCCATGATGAATCGGTACTTTCAATTGGCCCAAATTTATCATCTGATGCTGTCTTAGCCAATGAGAAAAGTTGACGTAATTTTGTGCGAGCAATCGCAGTTCCGTAATCGCTAACAACGATGGCTACCGAATTATCTAAACGTCCATCGGGTATGGACGGAAATCTTGCAAACGGGAAGGAAAATAATGAAAACATCAAGGAAAAAAATTCTAGATGGGGACCCAATCATGCTGGAGCAAAAGAACTCAAAGATCTTTATTCCGGTGGTAAGTATTCAACGAAAACAAAAGGGTGTGTCTCCTACATGGTAGCAGAATTCGACAGTCCCGTTTACAAATTGTACTATTGGACCGAGTGTCTGAGTGATGATAGGCTAGTTTATTTACTTTTTAATTAATATTTAAAAATTATTATATTATTATTTAATTACACACAAAAAAAGGGGCAATATCCTCAAATAGGTCTTACACATGTACACACGGAATAAAGCACAAGGCAGCAATTGTTTTGCAGTTGATTTACATTGTAAAAATGATAGCTGCCTTGTTCTTTAATATTCCGTGTGTAAGACCATGGACTTATTAGAACTTATTGGACTTCTAATAAGTCCATGGTAAGACCTATTTGAGGATATTGCCAAAAAAGGCATTCAATATTTGTTTTAATAGGATCATGATAAATCATGATAGGGCCTAAGGCCTACATACATTAAGCTTGAAGCTAGGCATCCATGTTCATCAATCATACAATTTTGAAAATAAAATTATCTCTTTGTCTTTGAAAATCATGGAATACATGGAAACAAGTACTTACTTAACGATAAAAAAAAATGATGGTTCAACCATGTCTGCAGGTTGAATAATAAAAAAAGTTATAACCAAAAAGCAAAAGTAGTTTTCCTCATTATATTGCTGAAAACAGGGCAAGTCATGGCTCATGCACATTTTAAACCATTTTAGGTTAAAAAAGGTTTACTTTCATGCTTGTGCGGGGTTATATAGACATCAGTGAATACATCCTAGCCACATCGTACTACATCGCTGTATTTTAAAAGAGGTAAACATGGAGTTTTCTACATATTTTGGTCAACTTATTTTCAAAAAAATGTCGCCCTCTGTAGTCAATGATATGAACATCCCTATACTCAGCGTCCGAATTAAGGGAAAAAATCTGGTTGCCCGCCGGGCAACCAAGCAGGAAATTATGGATGCCCGGCAGATTTTTTGGTTGCCCGTTCTGTAAAATATTTAAATGCATGTGTTAAGTGTTTCACTTCTTGTAAAAAAATTGGTTGCCCACCGGGCAACCAAATAAGTACATGTTGGTTGCCCGGTGCTAATTTTGGGTGTCCCGGGCAACCGGGCAACCACTTAACGCGAACGCTGCCTATACTAGCACATCAAAAATCATTCTTTTCCAGCCATGAATCATAAATGATAGTAAAAACTAGCAGTCACATCCCCAACCCAAGCCGGTCATGCCGGTTGAAATCTAGCCACAAAATGAAGCATAGACAGTCCACACGTCCCCGATTTACGTGTAGCGGGATAGGGTAGGCATGTTCATAAAATGTTGAAAATAAAATTATCTCTTTGAAAATGGAATACATGGAAACAAAGTACTTTACAATAAAAAATGATGGTTCAACCTTGTCTGCAGGCTGAATAATAAAAAAGTTATAACCAAAAGTAGTTTGCCTCATATTGCTGAAAACTGGTCAAGTCATGCACATTTTAAACCATTTTAGGTAGCGGTATGGTGTAGCAGTCCCAAGTATGCAAATGAGCTCACTGAATACAATGTCATGCTCTACCACACATCTACCCAGTACTCAACAACGGAATAAATCTCATTATCCTCATTTGCATACTTGGGACTTATACACCAAACCCTTACCCCATTTTAGGTATAAAAGGGTTTACTTTCATGGTGTCCAGTTGCTTGTGTGGGGTTATTTAGACATCAGTGAATACATCCCCGCCCACTTCGTACTAAATCGCTGGATTTAAAAGAGGTAAACATGGAGTTTTCTACATATTTTGGTCAACCTTTTTCCAAAAATATGTCGCCCTCTATTATAGTCAATGATATGAACATCCCTAGATAGGGCGGTCGAAATTCAAGCCAGTATTTCTCGGTAATATAGTTGGTGGTTGAGATATTTTACCAATTGTATAAATAAATAGTACGTGAACATTAAACATGATATCTGACAATCTGTATCTGAAGCAAAAGTTTGAATTTTATTCAGCAAAGTTGAAAAATATTGATGAAAATATCCGACCATCCGCTATGTCGACTCATGCTTTCATTCCGTAGCTCTCCTACAGATAGCTATGATTCAGAGGTAGTTGAAATCGTGCCTAAATCATGATAATTGATATAATAATAATTGTATACAACACAAAGGCTTAGGCGGTACAGCATTGTACCAGGGATACTATTAATTTTGGGATAGGAAAGTCGTATACTAACGTACGTAGCGAAAACGGTCCTTTTGAATATTTGAATAAATTATGATAATCGTCTGGAATGCGTCGGTGACCGGCGTGTTAGTCAGCATAGAATTGGTGGCGCTGTGCACACGGTAGATTTACACACAGCTTGCTGTCAAAAAATGATACTGACACTGGAGTTGGTTATCCAACTCCAGCGGTTTTTGGATGAAATAATTTAGTTCCAACGTGTGATGAATTTCATGGGGTCATATAATCAAAATCCAGGGCAAAATCCATTGTTACATTGAAAGTAATGGAAATTCAAAATTAACGACCGTTCGTGTCTACCATCGTCTGCTACAATCACGCCTTATCAGTATAGCGCCATCAATTCTATGCTGACTAAACTTTAATTTAAAAGTGGACCCGATCGGCAAGCTGAGAGGCACACCCCTGATTGTACAGGGAGCACTCAGTATTTTTAGAAGATTTATAGGTGACTGTCCTCTCAGGCGCTTGTAAGTTGTAAGACCGTATTATTGTTGGTTACAACAGTACAAAGAGAAGACTATAACACACAACTTGTTACATTTCATCGCCATTACCAATGATGTTCTGGCACTTTATTAGAGTAAAAGATGCTCCAAATAATACATAATGTTACGATGAAAATGACGAGAAATAACATAACATGACTGCAGTCTTCGGGTACAACACAAGGAAGAGGATGAATTCTCTCATCTCAAAGCCGCTCATCAATTCGGCGCTCAGCTGTGATTGGTTCATGGTTATTCACATCTGACCGCTGATTGGCTCAAATTAACGTAAAAGATACAAAGTCAAATTACTAACACTGGACCATAGCATTATTTATGTAGGGGTGTTTTTACATCCCACACGCTCCTCCTCACTAGTATCATAATCAAAACAACTGATTGTCAATCCAAGCATCACGATCTGCATGATCTGACTGATTCCGATTGCTTATCGGAAAGTTGGCTTTGTATTAGACCTGACATGGCTTCATAACTGTGTATGAAGCTGTTTAGAAAGACAAAGGGTAGATGGGAACCAAAGATCCAAAGCTGTGCTTTGTAAATGTCTAAACATCTAAAAACTTAAAATTTAGTGCTCACCTGGTTCTTGACCAAACTCATCAATTGTCAGGGTGAATTTAAATTCACTAGCGAGAAAAAGAGGGACGAAATGTACTCTTCAACTTAAATGAATTATGGCGAAATTGCGTTTGACCTTTCATGGTACCCTGTCCAGTCCACCGTTACGTACAGTACTAGACGGTTGACCGATTCGACGGATGGACCAACTCGATACAAACCAACCCAATGGGTACGTAACGGTCGACTTGACCGATGTCAAGTTGTCCCATATTCGTTTACCCATACATGGGTTAACACCAGACAAAATCAGATTTTGGTGTTTAAGGAGGGTAGGGAAAGAAACTCAACAGAGTAAACTTAAAACTAAGCACTTTTTTCTCTAGGACTACTTTAAATAAACTGCAGAAGGAACTCTGTCAAGAGTGAGAAAAGAAAGATAGACCGAGGCAATGTTGTGTTCACTGTCCTGTTAATAACATAATATTTGAATAACTCATGCAACACAAAATCCAATAAATTACGAAACACTGATCAATAATCATGGCCATGTAGAGTTTGCCATATAATTTTGAAAAAGAAAATGTGATATATTAACCATCTTATTCTGTGTCTTTCTGAATTTTTGTGTGTAGGTAAACGTGTGCAAGAGCTGATCTCTGTATCGATAACAACCACCTTGAGCGTATATGTGGCAATGAGACTGGTACAACACTTCAGCATTGATTACTGGTTCCCCGCCATTATGGCAGCGAGTAAGTTGACATATCCGTAAATAGATTCATCAGGTCTTTTTTGCTTCAGTAAAGACATGCTGATGATACTATCAGCATGTCTTTACTGAAGCACAAAAGATGGCATGCCGATCAGTGGACTTGAAAGCTAAACATATTCCCTGCTGGCAACTACAGTGTTTCAAGAGTATCATACCAGCTGAGTTGGGCTGTCTAGTCAAACAACAAAAATTACAAGACAAACCATTCTTTACAAAATAATAGAATAAAAATGTCAAAATTACCAATTAGCAAGCTTAAAAATGGGTCTGAAATGTCCAGAGAGATCAATTTAAGCTAATTTCAGGCAATTTTGACATGAAAGGGCAAGGATTTTGTATGTTCCACACACATTTTCCCCCAATATTTTTCTCTTGCCTCCCTGCGTTGATGCCGATGCTTCCACGCCAGCTAACTCCCGGGAGCTTCGCCCCTGGACCCCCATCAAAGAGTTTGCCTATTGACCACACCAATGACACCATGAATACTAAAGTATCTTAAGATCGTGAGATAGATCAGCCTTTTTGAAATAGGAATATGGCAAGTTGCTGAAGCAATAATCTCACAGGAAAAAAACACACTATCTAGCAAAAAAATATGTTTTCCCTGCCCACATATTACCCCTCTATGAGTAACAGATCTCCCGGTATTACCTTTTATTATGTATGTTTGGTAACAAAATAACATTTTGATGATTTTTTGCAGTTGGTGGTATTCTTATGGCAGATTTCTTCTCTGGACTCGTACACTGGGCAGCGGACTCCTACGGATCTGTCACCTTGCCTGTAGTTGGAGCAGTAAGTACAAATCGTCGCTGTTTTTTTCATCCGACCCATCGTCGACCCTTCAGCATCAGCATGTATAAAGTTATACTTCCTGTGTATATAACCTTTAGGCAGTCTGCTTTAAAACATGTTCAAGGGCCAAAATACATCTGTCAAAACCTTGTGAGGTGATCTTGCCCTTGAACGTGTCTAAAGCAACACTTCTATGTATAACCATTGGGCCGTTTTACTTAATACATGCCGACTGTCCGGAAAAAACATAGAAGTTTTAACAGAACAGTGATGATATAATAATGGGCATTCAGCTTGCAAAATAGATGCTGGGTTCAGATTGTGATGACCTGTGTTTGGAGTTCTGTAACCTGTTAAAAATGAAATCAGAATTTATGTTGTATACCACAACTGCAACACAAATGGTTAGTGAAGAGGGCAATATGCAATACCCTAGAAGAGTACTATGAAAGTGGAAATTTTTCGCGCTTTATTTATTTTTGCACTTTTCACGCTCGACACAGCTACTGCAAAAAATAATAACACACAAATATATTTCTGTTGCGTATAGGTTTATGTGATGAAGCTACAAATCGTAAATTTAAAAACAAACGAAATGGCTGAAAATCAGCAAAGCGCGAACATTTTATCGCGCCAAAATTTTATCGCGCCAAAATTGCTACTTACACAGTAAGGGTTCATTGAAGTGAAAGTAAAGAGTAAATCAATTAAAAACTTGTACAACTAATTACAAATGTGCCATTGATTTTATGATCGCACTTTGCAGGCCTTCATCAGACCATTCCGAGAGCATCACATAGACCCAACGGCGATCACCAGACACGACTTCATCGAGACCAACGGCGACAACTTCATGATACCACTACCGTGCATCGCCTACCAAGCCTACAAGCTGACGGCTTACTCACCGGACCAAATCCGACAGACCTACAACTTTGAATGCTTCATGTTCTTCCTGGCGCTGTTCGTCATGGCCACAAATCAGATTCACAAGTGGTCCCACACATACTTTGGTTTACCAAAATGGATTACCAGTCTGCAAGACGCCCACATTATCCTGCCGCGCAAGCATCATCGTGTGCACCACGTTGCACCGCACGAGACTTATTTCTGTAT
Source organism: Ophiura sarsii (assembly GCA_035610835.1). Lineage (NCBI taxonomy): Eukaryota > Metazoa > Echinodermata > Ophiuroidea > Amphilepidida > Ophiuridae > Ophiura > Ophiura sarsii. Next base: position 44,230,002 of record CM069458.1, on the reverse strand, counting down.
CACCACGGGGTGGCTGAACTATCCCATGGAGAAATTGAAATTCTGGACTGCCGTGGAGACTGCGATAGAGTGGTGTACTGGCATTAAACCGCGGGTTGATGATTTGAAATGGGGGAGTAAAAAGTAGTCAGTCCTCCTGATTTATGAATTATTTTATCATGAAGAAATTGAAATTCTGGACTGCTGAGGAGACTGCGATACGATAGAGTGGTGTACGGGCATTAAACCACGGGTTGCTGATTTGAAATGGGGGAGCAAATAACAGACAACTCTCGTGGTTTATAAGTTATTTTATAAATTATATTTGTGTTGAGATAGGGCGTTGATGGTGATTAAGCAGCTGTACAATCGCATAATCCATCAAAACTTCTTGTCTCCATCCGGCCCTTCAGCATGCATAAAGTAATACTCCTATCTGTATAACCTTTGGGAAGTCTGCTCTAAACATGTCCAAGGGTCAAAAGCACATCCATCCAAAATCTTGTAAGTGCTGTTTGCCCTAGACATGTATAAAGCAACACTTTCTATGCAAATATAACTGTTGTGCAGTTTTACTTATATACATTATGCTGAAGGGCCGGAAAAACAAACAGGTTTTTTACAGAACATCAATGTTAAGCTACTATACTTTCATTTAACTTTGTGCATTGACATCATAGCATATTGTAATGATCGCACCTTTATAACGCACATGTTATCAGGGATGCAAGACTCCCGGAAATATCCGGAATTCTGGATATTTGGCCATAAAAAAAAAATCCAGAATTTTGGATGAAGTATTTTTTTTTTTTTTGCATTTCTGGAATCGAATGATGATATTTCAGCATAAAAAGAGTCAAACATGTTTTTTAGGGAGGGTGATACCCTATAGCCTATTCTCCAGACAAGTCCATATAAAGGTTTGACACCGCGTGCAAATACTCGGGCACATCTGGCCAAACTCGCGTAAGAAGTTCAGGAAATTGATAAATCACCCACTGTGTTATTGAACTGCACTGGCGTAAGTACTCGCATAATCAAAGATGAATCCTGTCACTTGTGTGTAAATGCTGCGCCGGTGATCAGTACAATACGCTCTGATGTCACTGCACAGAATTAGATGAACAAAGTATAATTATGTCCTTAATTAAAAGTAGGGTAATGTTCACAATTTTTTCTAGTGAGCATATAACTTTTATAAGCAAATTGAATCAATTTTTGTGACACTTAACAAAAACTGATGCAATTTTGTAGTTAATTGATCTTGGGACTTATATACGACCATCGTGTAATACGCGCTTCCGTGTTGTCTGATTAATTATTAATCTGAATATAGCGTCCTTACTGCGACATCATTTGGCATTACCTTGAACTGAGTCGGTTTGAACACCACTGCTTTTAAAGAGGTTATGGGCAATTAGTCATATGTGACTTGATCGAGAGAAATGAGTCGCATGTCGGCAGTTTTGAATTCTGATATTTGTCCGATCATTTGAAAGCGGGTAAAAAATGCTACAGTATCATGGTCCAACCCCCACCAAAATTGAACTTCTAGTTTTTAGTTAAAAACAATTTACCCACTGAGAAAACAAAAGTAAAACATAAGAATTTGTCACTTCTTTCTTCCTCTCCACTCAAAATTGATATTCCCGACTAAGGCTGTGAATGCACGGGTAGTTTCGTACCCGGGTACCCGACATTTTTTTGGGCGGGTACCTGGGTACCTGAAAATAGACACTAAATTTTTTTAATTTTAAATTCAAGTACAAATTTGTCCCCAAAATGACGCATAATGGGGTCAATAGAGGTCATTTGGGGACAAATTTTTACATTTTGGGTATTCGGGTACTCAATTTGGTACCCGGGTACCCGGAATAGCGGGCGGGTTCCTGGGTATAAGTCACAGCCTTATTCCCGACTTCCGACTCATTCCACTTGATCCCGTCACACATATGCACCCCTGCCAAGTGCCAAATGCGAAAGGATATTAAAAACATTTAAAATATATTTTACCAATAATATATTGAAACTGTGTGTTGAAGTACGAACATGTGCTTTTAATAGGTGGTGCTTATTTGTTTATGTCATTGAATATTCACCACTGAACTACATGTAGTAACTTGGCTCTTACAAGACACGAGAGATGAAATGCTCATACCTTAAATAAGGTACAACATCTTTTCAATGAAAGCAGACATTTCTCCTTCAAAACCAGAATAAGGTGGATGAAATGAGTAATGTCATTGTACAAATGGTCAACACTTGATGTTTGCACCCTTTAGTAATAACACTGGTTAATAGAATTGAATTGTGAAAAACACATTGTCATATGCCAGCTTGGTCATTTTAAAACTAGTTGATTTTAAAACATACTGAAGTTTTCATTCATATGAAACCAGTTGCTCCAAAACTAGGCCTACCAAAAATCAAGTATTACAAATAGGCAAATGCCCAACCTTGTTTGTGGTCTTGAAGAACAAGACTCCCCCATCAATGTAAATTACAATATAATTGGATAGCTGCCGCATGCTTTAATTTGTACAAAAATACTGGAACTATTTATAGAAACATATCCAGATATCATAGTGCACTTCACATTTGTGACGTCAGGGAGCTTATATAATGGAAGAGAAGATTCTAATCGCAAAACTGAAGCCTCCTATATGTGGGCGTGAGTACGCGCGATGTAACTCTTGAAACTAAGCGTTATCTTGACAACGAACGCTATGATTGACAGCACGAAAGAATTTATAAGGGACAGTGAGACGCGTGGTGTACCTCTTGCATAATGAGGGCGCGCAATGTACCTCTTAGAAAGGCTTCAATCTCCGCAATGGGAGTCTGTGTACAGTGGCACCGGCCTGGTGATGTGTTCTACCGAAACCAAACGGAATTGGGCAGAGCTCCCAACTGAGAAATTATAGCCCAAAACATAATTGGGGTGATTTTTGGGGGAATTTGAGTTTCTGGTAAATAATGAATCTTCACAGAGTGTTTATAACAATATTGTGAAAGATTCAGATTAAAGAATCATCCTAAATGTATGTTTCAGTGATTTAAAAAGCCTAGTTCTAGTAAAAAGCCTAGTTCTAGTAAAAAGCCTAGTTCTAGTAACTTTAAAGGGCGATATCTCAGTTTGGAGTTCTCATAAAAACCATAAAAGATTAACTTGAAAATGATGTACAGTAACTCCGCTTTGGGAAGTCCGATTAAAAAGAGAGAGGTACGGCTGTAAAGTTGAAGATCTCTACTTTAATAATCAATTACTAACTCAATTTTGATATCTTGCCCAATTGTGTCTGGTTTCGGTAGAACATGTCACATTTGAGACCTGTCATCACAAAATGAGAGTTAAGTTGGGAACATTTTATTTTCAGGTTTGTCCAGATTCAAAATGCTCAGAAAACGAGCTTTAAAACGATATGCAACATGTTATAATTGCTCAATGTTTTCCCTTCAAAATTCAAATTGAAGTTGCAAAATTCCTTTGTTTTCTATTGAATTTTGAGATGTTTATTGGACCATATGTCCTAATGCACAATGGCGACTTAACGTTCATTTTGTGGTAACAGGTCTCATTTTTACATTATAACCAAATTTCCAAGTATATTATGACACAATATAAAACATGTGGTCAATTTAAATTACCGCTGCAGTTTGAAAATTTGGCGTCGCAAAGATTCAAATTATTATTTTTTTAAATGAACCAATGTTTCAGGTCCAATACACCAACCCGTTTGCAATAAAAAAGAACTGTGTAAAATATCTTCTTGATTCTCACACTATATGCTAGTATGAGATTCTAGCCCAAATAAATCGTCCAAAACTGGGTATCCTACTAGCTTTATGCTATTTACAGAAGTTTATGGTCCTAGACCATAATATCGGCCAAAATTTCACAAAAACACACTATGCAACAGAATTCTACCTATTTTTGTTGTTGTGTGATGATATATCTAAATTAATCCTCTTTAAAGTCACCTGGTTCATGCTCATTGTGTTCTGAACCTTGTTTCTAATGATCGCCATACAAACTAAATGTGTTTCATAACTATTGAGGATTTGAGACCGAACCGGTTACCATATAACATGTCACTACCATGGAGAATACTGTATGGTCATTATTACATGTATGTATATTACATGTCAGGCATAGGGATCTGGAGGCAATTGCCTTATTAAAGTTAATTGCTAACTATAGATGATGTGACCTGTGACGTAGTGCCCTGTGGTATGTGTGAGCACCTACCAGGAATGTGCTTTGTAAATTAAATTCACACTTAATTGATCATTACTTACGTTGTAAAATAGTGCAGTAGTCATGGTCTGCCTATGCACAATGAGAATGAGAGGCCAGGTACTAAATCTGGTTGCCCGGCATGTATGCGTACGCACCATAAGGGCAGGTGCTTTTAAAATTTGCGCTCAGTGATGAGTATTTTGCTTTTGAATTGTACGTATGCAGTCGTAATGGAATAGTACCTCTAGCATGTCTTAACAGACCAGGTGCTAATCAATTTGTAAACACACCTGATGTAAATAACATCATCTATAAATTCCAAGCCCTGGTTATGGCTCAGATAAATTGTTACCATAAGTGAGGAAATACAATGACTTGGCTTGCAGTAAATACTTCACTTGTGGGAAGCAATAATGTTTTTAATTGTAAAATAAAACAAGTTTTGGTATACTGTAAAAGTGTTAATTTTTGTGCGATTAACTTTTTGCGCTCTGCCAATTTTGAACTATTTGCGTGTTTTTAAATTCGCGTTTTGGAGCTTCATCACATAGACCTATATGCAAAATAAATATATTTGCGTGTTACTATTTTCGAGGTAGCTCATTCGGGCGCGAAAAGTGTGAACATATATTTAGCGCGAACATTTCCACTTTTACAGTATTCCAATGGTGGTACTCAAATGATTACCAAAGCTTGCTCGAGAAATCGAACAGAAGCTAATACATATCTAGACAATTATGTATAGACAAATTAATTCACATTCTGTCATATGTCAAGGAAACCATTATACTTGCAACAGTCTTTTTAATACTCATTATACATAATAAGATGCTTATAGTGTTGCAACATCAACATTTGTATAGAAAAAGAAACAAGCTCAGAACATACTTTTTGTTTCATACCAAAAAGGCATACAGCGTAAAGGCTAGATAAGCCAAAGGAATCCCCATGGTGTGTGCTTTAATTAGTGTAATTTTGCATTGCATTTGTCACATACAATGATACAAACATGCATGTTGGAGACCAGAGTCAATTCTGAGTTATTGGTATGACTTGATTGAAAGAGACCATTTTAAGCTTTGAAATGATAACATGTTGAATGTAATCGGACTTTGTAATCACAAGATATGAATTGAAGAAGCATATTTTTGTCTATTATTTTCTTTATATTTCACCAAATATATTGCCCTCTATCTCAAAACTGTGTTTGCAGACAACATGTCCTTTTTGACGCGACTGGTCACAATTATGTGCACCAATAATAAGTGGGCACGGTGGTAGTAATTCTTTTTGCGTGTTGATACATTTGAGCCTACAAATTGTTCACCTATTTGGTACTATTGGAACAAAGTATACATATGTATGTGTAGACTAAATATTGCAAGAACAATTATACTAGCATGAATAATGTGAAAGTATGATTTGACTCTAGAAATAGGTTTTTAATCTTTTTATAGAACTAATGTTCCAAGTGCAATATCACTAATTCTTGTCTCACCGAACTGATAATTGATCATTCAACGCAGTGTAATAACATTCTTTGTGTGATCAAATCAATTTATTGATTGATCATCACATATGTGCCTGTTTTAAACGGCTACAACTGAATTTAAGGTGTGTATGATGATCCAAAGATCAATTGTCAGCTCGATGTGAAAATATTTCTCATCTATTCTAAACTAATACACCTATCAGTTGTAAGACGCACTATACGACCCCGGGAGAGGTGCGTCATGAGTACGTCGTTTACCACCACATTCTTGACGGAGGGTACGTCAGTGGCAGCCTTTGGTCCATCACGAAATTGACGAAGGGTGCGTCAATGTCCGTCAATTTACATGGGTGCGTCACAGTGTACATCATTTTTACGAACAACAAAATACGAACTTTATAATTTAAATATATGCCATTCTATACCACCAACCAAGCTTTACTTTACAGCAAACATCCCTTTTCCGATATACCGCATGTTCTAAAATGCCTGAAATCACTCGATCGCCGTGCAAGTGTGCAAGAGTTTGGCAAACGAAAAAAACAAGGAACCGACAGTAGACCGAGAACCTTTCCTTTTGAGAGTACTGTCACATATAATATAGGGGATCAGCATTGCGCTATACACCAGAATAGTCTAACCACAGCAGAGGTAGAAGGACAGGCCCATTCACTAGGATCATGTACGAACAAAATAATCGCCAACGGGGGTGCGTCATATGGTCCGTCAGAATCAACCAATGGTGCGTCACAAAATTGACAGAGGGTGCGTATATTGTATGACAAAGGTCACTTTTTTGACACAGGGTGCGTCATGGTACATGACAAGTTGACGCACTTCGGTAAAGTGACGCACCATTCCCGGGGGTCGTATAGTGCGTCTTACAACTGATAGGTGTATAAGGTCGGTATCATGGCCTTGGTGTCAGACATTCATATGTTGGACTAGTGTAAAGACTCCATTGCGGAATAAAGCTGTATAATCCTTTAATCCGTCAATAGAGAGTTTTGTGCTAGGTTAATTCCTAATTCAGTGCTGTCTTACGCCAAGGATAAACTAATAAGTGTCCAATACAGTATAAATAACTAGGCAAATATTGTTTGCATTTCAATTAAAGCTGTAAAACATTTTGCTGCCTTCTGTTCTGTATTTAAGGACCTATTTACATATTTTGGCCAATTATTTTGCACTTTACGAGAAGATTCAAAGGAAGATTGTTCAGCTTTGCTAAAAAATTAAATATTATGTATGCCATTTTACCTCCAGCCTGGAGAGATGTCCAGGCATGAGAAATTTACTTTTCTAGAAGGAATTCCTTTTTTTTTTTTAAATTTCAGCCTGTTTTTGGCCTTTTTATTTTAGCCTGATTTCACGTGCACATTTTCAGGGGGGGGGGGGGGGGGTTCAGGGTTTTTTTTCTTCATTCTCATGCCTGGATGTCAACAGTATTGTATCACGTGCATAACTCCTTTGCTATGGTCTTTGTACGTGTATAATCAAAGGATGAACTACACTGGAACCTCATTAACACAAACTCTGTTAACACAAAATGCCTGTTAACACAAAGAGTTGATTCAAGTCCAGAGCTTTATTTAACCATTATAATATAACCCAAATTCCTGTTAACACAAACTAAAATGCCAGGCCCAGGCAATAATTTTGTGCTAACGAAGTTCCACTGTAATACATACTGACATCACCTCTCCCACACAACAGGAGAGAGACAGCATGGATTATAGAAGGAATGTGAGAACTTTTATCATTCAGTAGGCATGAATACCACAACTTCATTGGCGAGTTTCTTTTTGATATATTTTCGTAAGTCTTAAATACAAATCACTAAGTGCTACGTGCGTAGAGGTTTCAAGCCAGCGCAACATCCTCAGAACGTGCATACCGCTGTGATAGCATAAGCACGCTGTATAACTACATGAGTTGCACTGTGGCTTGATACCGGCTTCAAGTAATTGTAAATGTATGTTCGATGGCATTTTTCCTGGTGTTACAATGTATTAGACCTAAAGCTAAGCATGTTATCACTCTATGTTTGTGTCTACTGAATGATAAATATAATGTATCCCCTTAGGCGATGGAAAAAACACCTTGTCTACAGGCAAACATCTCTCTCGGGTCAATCGGTCAGGATTTTCTTTTTGGGGGCGGCTGTTCTCAAACATTTTGGTGAGTTTTCAATAATTTTCAAAAAGTTTAAAAAAATATCAATTTAAAAAAATGAATGCTAAAATTTAAAATAAAGTTTAATTTAAAACACAAAAATTAAAGAATAGGTGTTTTTTTGTAATTTGTTGCCTTACTTGTTCTCATGCAAGTCGAAAAATATTAATGATATTTTTTTTTGTATTGCATGAAAAACCTGGGAATAACTAACTAATAGTATCAAAGCATTATGTCAGATGCAGCTTATTGCTATTTCACCTTTGACCTTCATGTTCCCATCATCAACTTGATATTTGCATATTTATTTTTAAAATTTGCATTGTATCACCAAAAATAAAATGATTGCCTTAAACTCAGTGATAGGGTTATACTCTATACATTTGTATATATTGCAGATTTTGTTATACAATACATGTATTATGTTACTATTTATATTTATGAAGATTGTGAAGAGAAATTTCTAATCATGTTATGAATTATATGTAGGCTGTATAGGGAAAAAGGGACAAAGGTCTAAATCTCATGTTTCCTAGAAGTTCTGGATTCGCAACTTATGGTGCATTGTCTGGGGGAAATGGTGCATGACCTCAAGTCAGGAAAAAATGTATTAGTTTAAGTACTGTACAGAGTGGGTCCAAAAAAAGGTTGACACTTTTTTAGAGGCAAATTTATCAAAATTAGGGAAACGTGTTTAAATTATTTTAAGATATTCCTAAACTAAAATATCTTGTTGGTATATGGTGGAAACGGCGTTGAAATTAAAGCTCAAATTAAGAAATAGTGTCAATTTAAAGAAAACAAGTACATGTAAGTCTATGGCAGTCATGGCTGTTTCCTTATAAACTCAATAAAGTTTAGAAAGTTTTTTGAGCCACCTATTTCTCATTTATTTGAGACCTGTTTGTATCATTTTTAGGCATCAGTGGATTAGCTAATTTTCTCCTCTCTAAAATGACACCACTTTTGTAACAATCGCTTGCTTCATGGCTGAGTACCTCCCCTTTGTTTACAGGTATAATTAGGGCCTACATACTATTGCAGGAAATTGTGAACGCAGTACTATTGAGTTGACAATATCCCATAGACTTGCGTAACACATGGACAAACTGGTTTTTGACCATTATTCTTTAAACCGTTGCCATTTCTTTATTTTTGCTTCATTTTCAACGCCGTTTACACAATAAATCACTAAGATAATGGCGTTTAAGAAAATATTAAAACTATTATTAGATGTCTCGTCCATTTCGAGAAATATGCATCTTAAAAAGTGTAAACCTTTTTTTAGATCACTCTGTATAATCCCTATTAACCCTATAACCCCCCTTGGCATATTTATGGGACTAAAATTATTTTAGGTGGGCCTTTGTTTGTTAAACAAATTCTTGAAATTATTTGCCAAAGTTGTAGAAGTCAATAGTGTTATATGACGTGATTTGATGTTACGTTTCAGCCCAGTTTTTATACATTTTATAGAAAATCGATTCAATTTTTAGTTAAATTGGTCGCTTTCGTCTCAGTTTTGAAGCCAAATGCTCATTTCAAAATGTTAACTAAAGTTATACAGCCACATAAAGAAACTGTAATCTATCATGGACCTGACCAAATATTAAACGTATTACTCTTTTTTTTCTTCTTACATTATTTCTAGCCTTTGTAGTAAGGCTATATTAAAAAAAATCTTTTGTCTCAAAGCTCTTCAGTTTTTCAATACCTAATGCGGAATGTGGGGTTTTTTTAAGGTTTTTTTTTTTATAACTATAAAATATTGAAATCCTTGTAAAAGTGATCTTTTGTATTTAAAATGATGTGATCAATGAATATCTGAAAAATCGGTGAAACTTTGGGATATTTTTTTTTTTGACAAAAAAAAAATCTAACGCGCATCAATTAACTAACGCTCACGGGAGTTTTGAGACAAAAGATTTTTTTAATATATCCTAAGCAATTTCTTTTATCTGAAATGAGGATTTGTACTTAGTAGTTTATTTGTGGCTTAAATTTGATATTATTTTTATACTAGATAATCATTCTCAGCAGACTTCCAATTGCATTATAGTACTTTTACCGGAAGGTTAATGGTAGCACTTGTATGCCAACCATATACTGAACATCAAGAATATCAATTATGACGTCACCAGAATTAGAGCACCCCGACATACGAGAGTTTGAGCAGGTACTGATAAGTCCATGCTAGAATTAAAGGTTTATTCAGGGATGTCTTGGAGGCTGTGCCCTCAATTTTGATACAAGCTGGGATTTGAACAGTTTTACAATTGTATGTATCAACTTTCACTTGAAAGGATTCAGAAAAATCAGCCTTGTTTTTACAACAATACTTCGATCAAATTCTACGTCATATAATTAATATTCATGATATTCGGTATATGGTTGGCATACAAGTGCTACCCAGGTAATTCTGGTTGATTTTGAGTTATGAGATAATATTACCCTACTTTTTGGGGCTATGATTTTTGTTTCACATCAAGATATTTTGATATCAGAAGAATCCACATATTTTTCTCATTATGTCTGTAACATCTTAGGGGCCAGAAATGTTCCATTTAGAAATTATAGGCTAAAATGTGGTGAATTTATGTCGAAGGTGGTTAACCACCAGCCAGTTTGTGTACTTCTCAATGGGCAACTTTCTTGTGACCATGTGCTTCTAAAATAAGAATCATTGGAGTTATGCAACTCAAACTTTGGAATGTGACAATTTTAAGGATGACCTTCCATATGAAATAGAAAAACATCAAGTTGAAAATCGGTCCAGCAATCAGAACATCTACCTTTAAAGGTAGATGACCCGTTTGAGTTGCATAACTCCAATGGTTCTATTTTTAGAAGCGCAAGGTCAAAAGACATGTGCCCATTGAGTAGTACACAGACTGGTTGGTGGTTAACCACCTTTGGCAGTAATTCACCACATTTTAGCCTATAATTTCCAAATGAAACATTTCTGGCCCCTAATATTTTACAGACATAATGAGAAAAATATGGGGATTCTTCTCATACCAAAATATCTTCATGTGAAAAGGGAAAAAAATAGCCCCCAAAAAGTGATCGGGTCATATACCTTTAAGCTTGAGAATGCTCATTTGCATACTGATTGTATAGTTTTGCGAGTGGAGGAAAAAGGATTAAATGCATAACGTATAAACTAAAAAATGATTGGCTTACCATCTATACAGATACATTTAAGAATGTAAAAGGTCAGTTAAAAGGGTATCACATGTAGTTTCATTTAATGGAAGATATTTTGAAGGGGAAAAAATGCTTAAACATAGAGGTTATCCATGTAGCCAGGCGGAACGGCCAACCAATAGGGATTCGCACCCAGCCCATACGACATGCAATAGAGTCGGTGCATGACGTCCAGTTCGTGGTATGAATTGTGCTATCAAATAAATATCATGAAACGGGTATCGTCTTTCTTAAAATCATAAACACAGTTAGTATTTAAACAGTTTTACACTTGTCCGACGGTGAACCCGTTAAGGCCAAACAAAGAAGAAAGTCTGTCTCAGAATCATTGTGCAAAAAAGATAAGTGTTGTGCGATTTTTTTATTTATTTTTTATTTATTTTTTTAGAAAATAGGCTTTGAGGTATGCATTTTTTATTTTATTTTTTATCCAAGCTTACAGAGAACTTTTTTAAACCTTTTTAAAAAAAAAATTTAAAAAAATCCCCCCCCCCCAAATGTTTTTAGCCCACCTCGCATAGACCTACGCGCCGTAGCTCATTTCACATACCATTGCGGGCGGGCTTCTGAGACAGACCTTCTTCTTTGTTTGGCCTAAACTTTTTACTTATATTATGAATACCCGTTGTAAAAGCCTATCTCACACACAGCTAAGTATTATTCCCAACAAGATGGTTGCTAGCTAATCCATTACGTGGATAACCTCTTAGTTACCTTTGATATTGTACATTTTATAAAACGTGTGAAATAGTTCAGTTTATTCACTGACCTTGAAACATAATTTTATGAAGCTCAAAGCTTACTGGGATTGTATAGCAATTATTAAATTATTGAAGTGACGAAATAAATTTCAAATACTGAATTAAAACTTGATCAACAACATCATATTGGTCTACCAGTAGTTCTTGTATCTGTGTTAAAAATGATTTGTATCCTGTGTCTACATTTGTCTAAAATATGCCTTGTTGTCTCTGTACAAATTGTGCTATCAACAACTTTGATTCAGGAATCCCCTAACACTCCATGGGGTGGTATCAGGGACTACGAAATGGGCGCAATTAAAGGCATATGTGATATTTTCCAGAGAGCGCCCTCTATTCTCTATTCATGATTTTTTTTAGAAAGTAGATTCTCTTGCAGATTTACATTTCTGATCATAAATCGTACATACATTCCAAGTTACAGAGCAATACGATTCCTAATTACCTCAAAATCATGGTTTTAGAGTGAAAATATAAACTGTTGTGACTCGACAGTTTATTTTCACTCTAAAACCATGATTTTGAAGTAATTAAGCATCGTATCGCCCTGTAACTTGGAATGTAAGTACCATTTATGATCAGAAATGTAAATCTGCAAAAAAATCTGCTTTCAATATTTTTTTAGATGTTGAGGGTTCCCTGAAAAGATCACATAATATTCCTTTAATAGGTCTGAAAACCGACCCATCGGCAGTGGGATTCGCCAGGGGTTTGTGCTCCCAAAATAACCTTTACCATCCACACATATTACCTGCTGTGATCACCCGATGGACTGAGTGAACCAGTGTTACCAGTATAGTTTTCGAATAGGGTTTTGTGGTGTTCAGGGCTTTATATAAGGGCCAACTTAACATCGTGGTACAAACATTCCTTGAACATCCCAGTCATTCGTCATGAAACATTCTACTCAGTGAATCTCAAGTACTGTAAAAGTGGAAATTTTCGCGCTACATTTATTTTTCACGTTAAGATCAGCAAGCGCAAAAATAAAAACACAAATATATTCCTTTTGTATGTAGATGTAGGTCTATTGTAAGGAAGCTCAAAATCGCGAAAATAAAAACAAGCAAACTTGTTCAAAATGTGTGAAGCACGAAAATGTACATGGGCGAAAATTTCCACTTTTACAGCAAGTCAAGTCAAAGACAGATATGACTTGAGCCAAATCCAGTCTCTTTCATCAAGTCAATCCAGTAAGTCAAATCACTGGTTGATTCAAACTAAGACACCGTTATAGTTCAAGTCACATTGACTTGAGTGGTACACTCGTCGTAGTGAATATAACCATCAAAACATGTGAAATTCACCTATAAGAAGTATAGTAATATTCATTATTAACAGTCAAATGTTGTTAAAACTCGATGAAATAAAGAGTTAATTAAGCTTTAGACATTTTAATACCTTCATTTCCATTGAAGTTCAGTCATTCAAGTTCAACATCCTATTCCAATCACAGGCAGAAGAGCAAACAGTTAGAAAACACACTTTCAGCAACAAAAAATTGAAACATGCATTTGTATAATTGCCCAGTTTAGTTGTTGACATGCACTCACTTTATTAAAGATGACATGCAAACCCACAGGTATATAAGGGGTCAAAAAAAGTAAGTAGATCACGTTTGTTTGCATAACTTTATGCATAATTAGATGTTTTGAAAGATTGAAACACTTATGAAAAGCAAAATCACTTGGCTACCCATAGAAAGTTTCCCCATTTCAATATCATTATTACTTTCCCCAAAATAGTCACATTTCATCAAAATGATGTTTTAAAACAAAGTGCCACTTTTCAAGATTCTATATAAGTTTGTGTGCATAAATCCACACACAATTAGGCATTTTGAAAGATTGAAACATTTATGAAACAGGAAAACCCTTGGACTACCCACACAAAGTTTCCCTTTTTCAATACCATGTTTACTTTTCCTCAAAACAGTCACATTTCCCCAAAATGATGTTTTCTGAAAAGTAGCACTTTTCATCGATACAGGGAAGTTATTGACGTGAATTGGCTAGTCATGAATGATTTCTTCTTTTCTTTTTTTTACTTTCAAATAAGGACCAGCTTAAGGAAGAAAAGACTTTCTTTTAATTACAAATAAAGACAATTCAAATTAATATTAAACAGCACTGGAGACATTTTTGTAACTTTCTTGCATAAGATTTTGAAAAGTGCCACTTTTTCTGAAAACATCATTTTGGGGAAATGTGAATGTTTTGGAAGAAGCAAACATGCTATTGAAAAGGAAAACTTGCAATGGGTAGCCAAGCGCTTTTTCTTTTGATAAACGTTTTAATTTTTGAAAGGTACATTTGTGTGTGGAGTTATGCAAACAAACACGATCAAATTTTAGGGGGGGAACTAACCTTTTTTGACCCCTTTATGAATAAACCCATAATAACTGTTGCCAATGTTGCAAATTTGCATATAGGGTTTTTCTTTGACATGTGCTCATGTACTTGTATTTCACAAAAAAAGCAGTGGCATGTAATTGGACGGCACCTGGCCTACATAGCCATGAGGTATGAATTAACATTAATTATATCAAAATTAGAAAAAATTTGAAAAAAGAAAAATTGAGAAAAAAATCGCTCCTTAACCTTAACCCTGAGGCACCTTTTCCAAAGATTTTTTTTAACAATCAAAAAGCTAGGGGGAAAAGGGCCCCACGCCCCCGGGGCTCGAACCCCGGACCTCTGGGTTCAGAGGCGAGCGATCTACCGCTAGGCCACGGGGGCCAACCATACTTGGCTCAGTATACTTCACCAAGTATATAGCCTGGGGCCATTATTTCATCGAAAAACTGCCACGCCGGGTGACAAGCACACCGCATCGTAGTAATTTGTAGTACATGTACTCAAAGAGGGTTAGGGTTAAAATAAATAATCAGCTTATTCACTGCTACCTAATACTGACACCGAGGAATGATCAGATTACACCGAAATATTGAGAGAATTGATGACAAAAACGGCTACGTTTCATTTGAATACATTTTATTCACATTGTTAAAAATCACATGATTAAAAAACACAGTCCAATTATATCGATCATAATTTGATTTACATATATGTACAAATACTGTGTGTATAAAATGCACCATTTCTCTGTATTACTAATAACTCTCATATTTCCATATTTTATACAACCATTGAATGCCTGAAAGCATAGACGGTTTGCAAGGTCAATCTTGGACTTTTCCATTACAAGAGACAAAGGAAAGTAATGTAACAATCCAAATTGGACACAGTGAAAAAGTTTATTTAAAAGTGAATGACTGCATATGTGACCCATCACATCAAAATGGACATGTTGGAAGCCCAAGTCAATTCCGAGTTATTGGTATGACTTGAAAGGGTACATTTTAAGCTTTGAAATGATACCATGTTGAAGTTTATCTGACTTTGTAATCACAAGATATGAATTGAAGAAGCACATTTTTTTCTCCCTATTATTCTCTTTATATTTCACCAAATATATTGGCCTCTATCTCAACACCATTCCTTTTTGAAGCGACTGGTCACATATATCAGCTTCCTCAGTACCTTACAGTCATTTAATACTGTGGAAATTCTAGTCATATCATCATTCTGATTCTAATACACTTCCAGAGGGATCACAGAATGTTCATAGAACTAGATCAACTGATTAGGCTGTATTAAAAAAAATCTTATGTCTCAAAGCTCCCACCCGCGTTAGTTAATTGGTGCGCGTTAGAAGAAGAAATTTTTTTATATTTTTTTAACAACAACAAAAAAGTCCCAAAGTTTCACCTATTTTTCAGATTTTCATTGATCACATCAATTTAAATACAAAATGTCACTTATACAAAGATTTCAATATTTTATATTTATAAAAAAAAAATGTAAACAACTTCAAATAAAACGCATCCCGCATTAGAATTTGAAAAACTGAAGAGCTTTGAGACAAAAGATTTTTTAATATAGCCTTAAAAGTCAACTGTTTATCATTTATTTGACATCATCCTGTGACTAATCAAATAGCTCGCTATAGATGGTGTGACCGGTGACGTAGTGCCCGGCAGTATGCATGCGCACCTATAGGGAATGTGCTTTAATTCACACTTGATTGATCATTACTTACAATGCTTACGGTGTAATAGTGACGTAGTCATGATCTGCATCCCTAAGCACAGTTAGAGACCAGGTACTAAATCTGGTTGCCCTGCAGTATGCGTACGCACCATAAGGGCATGTGCTTTTAAAATTGGCACTCAGTGATGTGTGTTTTGCTTTCGAATAGTATGTATGCAGTAGTCATGGACTAGTACCTCTAGCATGTCTTTAGACCAGGCGCTAATCAATTTGTAAACACTACTGATGTAAACAACGGTCACCTCATCAATAGTAAGCTTTATATCCATACCAGTATAATCAGTGGTTGATTGCCCAATCAGCAACACGCAAGTAAATTGTATGCTAGCAGTTGATTGTCCCAGAAGACACCTACAACGCATAATCATTGATGTGCTTAACACTTTCCACGCGACTGGCGGCTGCAGACGACAGTACCAAAATGTCACAAAATGTTTCAAAAATGTAAACATTATTGGATTTCATCACCATATTTGGAATCACCATGAGAATTGCTTAACAATAAATACAAACATGCCTAGTATTGGTTCAGTAATTCTTAAGATAGACTTAAGGTTGGGAAAGGTTTTGAACAATCTGTTTTAAATATGGTAAAATAATAGCCGCGTGGAAAGCATTAATGTTGACCATCTACGCTCACAGATGCTAAATACGGTCAGAATTGTGGTCATGAAAGTTTTTGAATGACTGCATTTAAGTATGCATAATATGGTGGCATCTGATTGGAACGCACCTGTTATGCATATTCATGAGCTTATGCATATTCATGAGCTCATGAATATTGCACTTTAACATAATCAAGGCATACAATATTTGTTCTTGAAATATATTGATATCACATTAATTCACTTAAGCCATCAACAAACATGGCTTATCATAATTATAATAAATACTATATAATGAGGCCCAATTTGGACTTTACACAAGGTGAAATTGCACAAACCATAAAAGCATATGCAATATGTTTATATATATCACACAATATTTTCCAGCCTTGTGATACAACTACAAATATTGAATTAATTAGAGTGTGATCGTATACAAATATTTACTGTTCATGAATATAGAGCAGTTAATATTATATAACACTACTGGTAAAGAAGCAATCTTCGTGCAGAGTGCTCAATGTGATGCAGAGCGAAATATATAAGTTAGACCATTAGAACTGTAGTTGCTACTCCCGAGTTTCGCGCTTGTATGTGCAACCAGTTGTCTGATGACTGTACAAGCGTGAAACTCGGGAGTATACAAATACTACATGATAGAGGGGAAATAGAGCACACTATTTTCCTGAGGTACTGGCTACGGGCCTATCACCCCGAACCCGAAGGGTGAGGGGTGATAGGCCCGTAGCCAGTACCGAGGGAAAATAGTGTGCCCTATTGCCCCGATCATACCATGTAGTATTTGTTTTATTACACCTCACTGTGACTCTGGGGATGAGGTTGTAGGGAAATAGTCAAAACTATTTCCCTCGGGAAATAGTACTTGTGATAGGGATTGGCCAATGAATTGGCATGATTAGTTCATGAATATTTATGAGGTGTAATAATAGCAACTACCGTTCTAATGGTCTAACTTATATGTTTTATATAACATATACAAATATTTGTGTTATTTTGAATACTTTGAAATATTTGTGTTATTTTGAATACTTTGATAAACAACAATGAACAGATAATAGGCCTACTCAATGTGAAGGTCAGTTACTAAGCTTACCTCCATGATCTTGAACAGGGGAAAAAATGCCCATAAAAGTTACTATTTCCCTCGCAGCTCCTCATCACAGGGAAATAGTACTTTTTTATGGGAACTTTTTTCCCTCCTCTGAAATAGCGGGGGAAATAGTCCAAATATACAAGTACTTTAAATGTTTTGTATAATAAAAATTATAAAACACATAAAACTATTCCTGTCATTTGATTGGTGGATACAAGAACATGTGACATACAGGGTGAGTCAGAAAGAACGGACACTTTTTTGGTAAAAGCACCACAGGAATATTAGGCCTGTATATTCAAAACCAAATGTAGTGTTACAAAGAACACATATTTGGCTCTCATTAAAAAAAAAAATTGAATTTGAACATTGCGTCATAAAGTTGCAACCGTTTGAGAAGAACTTGGTATCTTAAAGCCAACCACGAAATGGCAATAACCCATAGTATTGTTGGTTGCCTGATTCAGAGATGCTGATCAATGAAACTAGTGAAAAAACTGAAAAGGCATGTGAATGTTGGATACAATATCTTAAAATGACTGGAAATAAATAGATCTGTGAATTATGAGTAATAAAAATCCTGAAATCAAGAAGTAAAAGTAAAAGGAGGCATATCTTCTGATTCAGGAGGTAAAACCATGAGAATACTTTTAGGAATGGATTGATAAGTCGACCATTGCATGGATTTGCTTCAGATTTGGGGGCTTTACTCAAATTAGTGTAACAAGATAACAAAATGGTCGATTTTTTAAATTCGTCTTTTGAATGAAAGCCAAATTGTAGGTCTTGAAAACGCTACCTTTCATTTCGAATATGCATGCCTACATCGTTTGTGTCGCTTTTGTGAAAAAAGTGCCCGTTCTTTCTGACTCACCCTGTAAAATAGTTGGACTAGTTCCCCAATATTTCACTGGAAGGAAAAAAGTTCCCATAGAAAAAGTTTTATTTCCCTGTGATGCTGAGCTATGAGGGAAATAGTACCTTATGGGAACTTTTTTGTGTGTATACTATACCGGGGAAATTTGATCATTCGATGACAGATTGACTGCTCAATTATAAAAGCCAATAGGCGAATATGTAATAGAACAATTTATATAATGATAGGCCTGATTTCAGCCATGTGATAGTTTTTACTATCATTATGGCTAGATATTAAATTTGTGATATCATTATATAAAACAAATATTGAATGCCTTTTGCTCGTGCAATAGTAAAACTATATCACTCTGTCCAATTTGGATTGTTCCATCACACTCGGCTGCGCCTCGTGTCATGGAAAAATCCAAATTTGACCTCGTGATATAGTTTTTACTATCACACTCTCCGGCATTCAATATTTGTATACCATCCTTGATCGAATGATCATATTTCAACCATAACAGGAATGCAAGTTAAATGGTTGAAATTAGGCCTATCATGATATACTAAATAAAAACATGGCTGAGCCTATCGTTATATATTAGGCTATCATATGGCCAAAATTAGGCCTATCATTTTATAATAGTTAAAGGTATATGTTCCGATCACTTTTTGGGGCTATGATTTTTTTTTTCACATCAAGATATTTTGATATCAGAAGAATCCCCATATTTTTCTCATTATGTCTGTATAAAATCTTAGGGGCCAGAAATGTTCGATTTTGAAATTATAGACTAAAATGTGGTGACTTACTGCCAATAGTGGTTAACCACCAACCAGTTTGTGTACTACTCAATGGGCAAATGTCTTTTGACCTTGTGTTTCTAAAAATAGAACCATTGGAGTTATGCAACTCAAACTTTGGAATGCGACAATTTTAAGGATGACCTTGCATGTAAAATAGAAAATATCCAGTTGAAAATCGGGCCAGCAATCGGAACATCTACCTTTAATGGCACACTGTTAATAAATTACGTAACATTGATTATCATGTTTGTCCCCATGAGTAAAATTACCAAGCAGTGCAATACGGGTGTATAACATTTCATCAACAATTTGTTTTTGTCCAAATACATTGTGTACAATATTTTGTTGTCCAAATACATTTTGTCCAATATTTTGGTGTCCAAATACATTTTGTCCAAATACCCACATCACTTTCCACCCGGGGTAGACCGACCTGGGGTAACCTGGGTAGACCAACCCCGGATGCACGACAATATACAACTTTTCAGGACGATCGTGTGCACTTGTTCATAATGTTTACTGTTTGCAATGTCTTACATTTTAGAAGGGAGGGGAATTATTTGAACATAGTCACCCCAGGGTGATCTTTGCCGACATATTGTCAACTTGAAGTCGTCAATCAAGTTCATTTGTCAACTCTGGTTAATCACAGTCTGCTTATGCATGGCCATGCATGCGACATGCAAACGCGTAACACCAAATAGAAATAATACCCCATAGCAAAAAAATGCATGTTGCTGGGAGCTACCTGGTGGTCATCGGGTGGTCACCAGGTACTACTTACGTAGACCCAAAACCATGAAGTACCCGATGTCTACCGGGTAGTAATCGGGTAGACATCAGGTAAATTTTCACATGCAAATTAGTAGGTACCGGGTGGTCACCGGGTTGTATACAAGTCCAAAAGTTATAGTCCACCCGGTTCTGTCTACCCCAGGTGGAAAGTCATGTGGGTATTTCCATCGCTGCATATATTGCACGTGTTCATAATGTGGAATGCTGCAAGAAAATTCATCAAAACATCATCATATACTTGATGTAGGTACATCAGAATTTGTTAATGAAATATTGGGTTTTTCTTTCCCTTTTGTTATTGGTGACAAATCCAAGGTTGACAAGCAGAAAGACGTAACTCAAAAAAGGAAATTCTGAGAAAAATAAGTTATGTTAATTTGTGTTCAATTGATGTGCGTGAAAATGAATTGGGCTTTAACACACATGGGCTATTTTGGAGAACTGAGTAAGCCTTTTGTGGTCTTTAGAATCTTTGGATGTTAAGGATTTGTTTTGGTACCAAATATGTCAAAATGACCAAAAGTGAGTTACATCGTTCTGGATGTCAACCCTCAAAATGAAAATTTTATTTGCCTGGAAATTGAACCTGAGCTCCGAAGTTCAATTCCTAACAGAGGAAATTAATCATTCATTTCTCAACCATCATAAGAGGAAAAAATTATTAACATCTCTTCATCCTCGTGAACTTTATAGTTATGATATTCATCCATGAACTTGTTGGAAGGATGGTTTATACGCTTATAAATCTATTGTTTGAAAGTATAATATAACATTTTATGAGGCAATAAGTTTCATGCTTAACTGAGCGCTTCATCGGACTATTTTGACATCAGACTATTTTGCTGCTTAGAATAACAACGGCCATTTTAGAGGGCGGTATATTATAGATCAGCTGGTCATAGATGAACAAAGTATATCGTCAGCCTGCTTCGATAATTGCCTAACTCACTTTTCAACGAAATTGAGTTTTTTGCATAAATCATGACTTCATCACATTATGCACATGCTGTAATACTACCCATCACATTATGCACATGCTGTAATACTACCGAAATCATTGACCAATCAAAAGTGTTGATAAATGCACAATTTCAATACTGCCTAAATCAGTATTGTGAGTTAGGCAGATTCAATGATTAACATGGGTCATATTAACTTGTATTAGGCCTATAATAACAAGCCACATTTCACTTAAATGTATATCCCCAACCTAATTCTATTCAACAGTTACTGCTCCTGTTGGAATTCATGGTGCTATTCAACATACCGTCAGCCTGCTTCGATAATTGCCTAACTCAATTTTCATATTTTTGTTGTTTTCTAAAAAATAGAAAAAATAAGTTAAGCAATTATCGAAGCAGGCTGACGATATAGGCTAAATAACAGAACATGTTGCAGCAAACCATGTCAAATAATTGACACAGTGGCGACAGGAAGTGATCTGAATCTGGGGGAAAGAATTAACAACCCACTTGTACAGGAGAACGGTATACTATTCATGAAACTACGCATTATTTGATAGGTTAAATGCATATTGACCAGTTTTTAAAAACAGGACCATAAGGCTATATTAAAAAAATCTTTTGTCTCAAAGCTCTTCAGTTTTTCAAAATCGAATGCGGAATGCTTATTTTTTTTTAAGGTTTTTTATTTATTTATAAATATAAAATAT
The DNA here is from genome assembly GCA_035610835.1 of Ophiura sarsii. NCBI lineage: Eukaryota > Metazoa > Echinodermata > Ophiuroidea > Amphilepidida > Ophiuridae > Ophiura > Ophiura sarsii. The sequence continues at coordinate 44,208,185 of CM069458.1, read as the reverse complement.
TGAAATCCTTATTAAAAAGTGACCTTTTGTATTTAAAATGATGTGATCAATGAAAATCTGAAAAATCTGTGAAACTTTATGATTTTTGTTGTTGTTGTTGAAAAAATTAAAAATAAATAAATGAATGGTTTTTTTTCTAACGCGCATCAATTAAAAATAACTCGCGCAGGAGCTTTGAGACAAACATTTTTTTTAATATAGCCTAATAAAAACAATTAAAAAATTTATACCGCATTCTTAACATGTGATTATTTGAAATATGCACGCTCTGTGGTCTGTGCAGAGAGTGCTGATAGGATAGACATACCTGATATTATGACATACATCATCATTACTTTCCATCCTGGTTTCCATCTCATCAACAGCAGTTTGTTCAAACTAACTTGCGTAGTAATTCAATGCATAAATTGAAAATGACAGTACACGAAACAGTGTTATGGAAATCTTGGCACTGTTTCGTCATAGCTTTTGATCAATATGGTGACATCCATGAGGTGATTTTGCTTTCAAAACTCTAGCCCTATGGATGTTGTCCACCTGTATTAGTATACACATGTTATATTAGCCTTTGATAGATTCTCAGTAGTGATCATGATCACCTTCAATAAAAGACAAGGAGCCTATCAACTTTTAAAAAAAACTATGACCAATTGATCTCTACACAGCAATTTTCATGTGGCAGTCTTTACTATAAAAGCCACAATAAGCCAGAACTGAATAATGTCATTCTAAAATAGAGCTCAGTTGAGCATAAAATGTTAGTTTGAATACAAGTATAATATCGTCAGCTTAATAAAATAATTGCCTAAGTCATATTAACTGTTTTTGAGAAATGTTAAAAACAAATATCTAGTTTCGTCAGCTTAATAAAATAATAGCCTACGTCATTTTTCATAACTTAGCAGATTCTTCTATCAATGCAATAATTTCATTTGTTTTGATGGTTTTACTGAAACGTTCGGCGCTACGGCTGGCCATGTTGGAAGTTACACAAATTACCTAAAGTCACACTGTTTGACAAAGGCAATAAAATAAATATGCCTAAGTCACATGCTTGACTTAGGCAATTATCCTTTTGACTCCTTGTGACAATGCCACAAATCCCGACAACAACGGAGAAAATGTTTATTTTAATTCAGTCCCTATTGATACCTGTACAAACAAAGGTTTTAGGAAAGCCATGATTCACAATTTGTATGTTCCTCCTCTGTGTACAAATTTCTGGCCTCTTAGATTCCCCAATTACTCATTCAATTGGACCGACATTTGGCTCGCCACTCCACAGTGCACCGATGAAGCAAAGTTGATCTCATTAGATTGGAAAATCCTCCACAATGTTTATCCAACCAAAGTACTTCTATGTAAGATGGGTAAGGTAGAGAATAATATTTGTCACACATGCAACGTGATTGACTATATCGACCATTTCTTTTTCAAATGTAATCTAGTTAAACAGCTGTGGTCTTACGCTAGTCAAGTTATCTCGCGTAAATTATCAACATGCTTTGTATTGACCACTGAAATTGTTATATTGAACTACCACAATAATACTTATGACCATCACGATTTAAAATTTATTAACCTCATCATCGCTGTTGGGAAACTATGCATAAGCAAGTTTAGATACGGCAACCACCCAAATCTGTTATTCCTATTTGAAAAAGAACTCTGTCTTCGTAGACTGATTTCTCTGTAATTACTATGTCATCATGTATATCAATTATGTCGGGGTTTTTTTTAATCGATTGCCACATTGTACATACTTGCTATTATTATATTATATTATTTTGTAAATATTGATGTTATTGTATAAATTTATTGTGTATCATAGAATAAAGAATTAATAAAAAAATAAAAATTAAAAAAAATTATCCTTTTGATTTGGTAGCGTAGTTGACTAATGATTTAAAGCACTTTAACCATTGATGCCTCTAATGGTAAAGAGCTGATTTAGGCAAAAATCTCAAATTGGTAAAAAAATGACTTAGGCAATTGTTTTATTAAGCTGACGATATGTTAACCAACTTTCCGGCATGGATCGTTACGACAAACGTTCACCATCCTTCAAAACAATATGATTTTTTACTCTTTGGTTATTAGCTATTACACATTTTATAATAACAAAAAATCATCATTAGATATCAAAATATTACTACGTTATTCAGCCATCAGGCATATATAATATTGGAAGAATTGTCACCCACTTGCAAATACATTTAACCCCCTGAGAACTACTGGCCGATTGGTCAGAAAGATAGATACATCATTTATTGCACCAATCAGAGACAGTGTTAGAAAAATTGTATCCCTGATAAAGATGGGAGTGAAACATTTTACAAGCTGCATTTTAATTGGCTATTAAAATGAGTATATCTTGCAATACACCAATCAGAACCACTGTAAGATAGGCCGGTAGTGCCCAGGGGGTTAACAAATATGTGCCCCAATCTGAGTAAATGAGGCACAGTGAGGGAAATATGAATATTGAGTTATTGATATCATGATATTATGTATATTAAGGGACATTTTGGTACCAAAGTCAATTGTCATATCCAATCCAAAGTTACGGACGATTGAAAATCACTTTGTCTCAAAACATCAAATACAAATTGTAAAGTTATGGTCAATTTAAGTTTTGGTTTTGTTAAACATCAATGGAGTAAATGAAAATTAAATACCTTAAAATGTAGTAAACTCTTTTTTTCATGAATTTGAGTCTTTGGTTAGATAGAAGATGTATCAAAGATCAGAAATAAGGCTTTTTATGAATTTGACATTATTTTGACCTTGTCCCACATTTGTGCTCTTTTAAGAGCACAATGGATTTAAAAATCAATTTAGCTACTGCCGCATTGTGCCTCATTGACTTACATTGGGTCACAAATTTCTACATTTTGGGTGAAAATGGGTCGACTTTTTTAACCACACCCTGTAAAGTATTTCTTCAGCATCAACAATGATAAAAAAAACTAAACACATATTCGGCATGATGACCTATATAGGCATGGTCCTGTCACTTATGACAGCAACGGGAGCAAAGGACAAAGTTTCTATTGATACGATATGATGTTCAATCAAGATCCCTACCCTTATGCTTTGATCCACCATTAGTCTTAATTCAAAATCTCTTAGGCATGTCATTAGTGAGCACAAATTCAAAATCTCTTAGGCATGTCATTAGTGAGCACAATGCCAAGGGGAAAAACTCTCCTATCAGCCTGACCAACCCATAATTTATGGTATTTGAGGCTTCTTTTAGGGGATTTTTGTTGTTGAAAATTCATGATTTTTTTGCTATTGAAGATCTTGAAATTAAAAAAATTAAAAAGTTTGGAAAGATTTTCAAAATTTACTCAAATTTCCAAGAAACTTTTTTAGGGAAACAATTAAATGCCAGATGAACTGACTCTATTTGAGAAGTCCTTCCGCTTGTAGGCTAGAACAGATTTTTTGTCCATAATATACCCATCACACTACTGTTGAAGTTCAATTGCATTTATATTTTGGCAGGCATGCACACATTTGTTTCATTAATGTCCAATGGATGGTGAAATGGACTATAACAAAGACCCATATTTGAGTGTACTGTAAAAACACTATAATTTCGCAGGTACTTATTTCACGAATTTAGAACCACTGCTTTTTAGCGGCATTTAATTTTTGCAATTTTGAAATTGTACTTTCAATGGGAAATTGTCAGTTTTGCAGGTATTTAATTTCGCGAATCTACATCCTTCACAAAAATCACAAAATTAAATCCCTCATGAAATTAAGTGGTTTTAGAGTATGTGATAAAGCAAAATGTATCAGAAGTTGAGAACATTGAATTTTAGATATAAAATCAAATGTCGGATAGAAATGGGTTTGTTTTCTATTGTTTTGAAAACCATTCAATTGCTCATATCTTTAAAGGCATATTATTTGATCTTTTCCAGGGGGCGCCCTCTATTCATGTTTTTTTTAGAAAGTAGATTTTCTTGCAGATTTACATTTCTGATCATAAATCATAAATATATTCTGAGTTACAGAGGGATACGATTCCTAATTACTTCAAAATCATGGTTTTAGAACTGAATTTAGAATTTCCTTACAGTGTTGATTCAAATTGGGGTTTTCTGCCAAATGTAGCATTGCAAATTCTCAACACAATCAAGTGTACATAACTATGAAATGTGATATTTTCGGCATCAATTGCTTGATCGCAACACAAATGTGTTTTCTATTGTTTTGAAATTCATTCAATTGATCATATCTTTGGAATTAAATATCAATTTATAATGTGGTTTTCTGCCAAATGTAGCATTGCAAATACCTAACACAATCCAGTACAATCATATACAATATTTTCAGCTTCATTTGCTTGATCTCAACACAAATATTCCCCTGTATAAAATCCATATTTCTAATTTTTGAAAAAAGAAGCCGAAAACTCCAATCATTTTGCCATGGGTAGGAATGTCATGATTAGCACGGCAAACATGAGTCCCACAATGACATTGGTTATCCAGTACATGATCGCTGACGGTTTACGCCGGTGTCCCCTGGCAACGAAATACTCCACCACATCTTTCATGTCCCGCGGGACGGGTTCGAATCCGAGTTGACGCTTGGCTTTGCTGATATTGAAGGTGTGGTGAACGGCCACTTGGAATAGCTTTAAAGGATAACAAAAGGGAGAGAGCGAAAGAGAATAAGATATTAATTGGAGATTTCACGCTGGTGTAATCCAGACTGTTTTTTACCTAAGTTAAAACCTTGCACAGACTGATTTTAAACATACAACTCACCAAAGAAATACTCATCCCATAGTATGGCATTATACTAAGGATCTATATAGCTCGCATCTAAAATCTGAAACGTTATTAAATTGGATAAATTTGGTCCTCCTAATTTGACACATGCACAATGCGACAATGCGAAGGACCAATGCCAGTATTATTGAAGAAATAGGGGTGTCTAAACGACTTCTTCATGCTATCAACACCCAAATGCTGAGCTACGTCGGCCATATCTCACGTCGCAAGGGTAATAACCTGGAGAAGATGATCATGCAAGGCATGATTGAAGGGAAGCGCAAGAGAGGCAGACCTCGTTCCCGGTGGATTGACCAAATAAAGTTGATTACTGGACACCCGCTCTGTGATTGTTACTCCTTTGCTGAAAATCGTTATTTGTGGCGTAGTATCTGTAAGGTCACGAGCTGTCAGTCATGACAGGACCGAACCAACCAACCAATTTGACACCCCATTCATTAAAATTGAGTGGCTGATTTTGGAGTTATGATCATTTATTTAACAAGTCAAGATAAACAGCAGTTATATAGGTATTCTCTATACCCCAATCTCCATCCCCACCCCACACAACAACAACAAAAACCAATAAAAACATTTATTTTTGGGCAAAAGTTATGTCACCGAAGATTCATGGCTCAAAATACATTTTGGATTACAGGTGCTTTTTTCATCAGAATTTACACACACAAAACATTGTGTGTACATCTTGCCATTGACAAATATTTTGCAACTGAGCTATTATGTGGATTACAAGGGCTATAATTATAGCCCCCTGTATTAAGTAATATTTAAGTGAAATTCAGATGTTGCCAATTATAAAAACACTTATTTGGGTTGTTGGGTCCATTGGTATTTATGGGTGGATGGGTGGGTGGCTCCATCGGGCAGTCCGCTGGTCGGTTAAAGGTATATTATGTGATCTTTCCAGGGAACGCCCTTAACATAAAAAAATAAATAAATTGAAAGCAGATTTTCTTACAGATTTACATTTCTGATCATAAATCGTACATACATTCCAAGTTACAGTTACAGTAATTTTTAATTACTTCAAAATCATGGTTTTAGAGTGAAAATAAACTGTCGTGTTAACACGACAGTTTATATTTTCACTCTAAATTCACTCTAAAACCATGATTTTGAGGTAATTAGGAATCGTATCGCTCTGTAACTTGGAATGTATGTACGATTTATGATCAGAAATGTAAATCTGCAAGAAAATCTTCTTTCTAAAAAAAATCATGAAGAGAGGGCGCTCTCTGGAAAAGATCACATAATATGCCTTTAATCGGTCGGCTGGTCTGTTGATTAGTTGTCGCTTAACTATTTTTATTATTCTTACCTCAGTGCGCACCATCAGTGGTGTAAACTTGTAAAAATATCCTATCACATTAAAGATTAACTCAAAGCATAAGGCTGCAAGAAAGAAAAAACAAACACACTTAATGGTGAATTAAGACATACATGTAGGCCCGTATTCTCGTACATATTTAAACTTGGTTTTAATAAGTTAAACATGCATTTAACTTTGACTTTAAACACATCGTTTAACTAATAAACGCAATTCTCAAAACATTTGTTTTACTTAAACACGTGTCTAACTCTCTGAAAACTTAAAACATGGGTATGAGGGTAGTTTAAAAAAAATATCACTCCTTATATGTGTATGCTAAATCAATGCTTGGATTCAAAGAGCTTGCTTTGACATGAAATCCCAACAAGTTTATGGAGAGGTTTTGGTTAGTTAACCCCCTGAGAACTACCGGCCGATTGGTCAGAAAGATAGTTACATCATTTATTGCACCAATCAGAGACATTTTTACAATAGTTGTATCCCTGATAAAGATTGAAGTGAAATATTTTACAAGCTACATTTTAATTGGCTCTGCAAATGAGTATATCTTGCAATAAACCAATCAGAACCACTGTAAGATAGGCCGGTAGTGCCCAGGGGGTTAAATGGAGTATGCATAGGATTTCACTCTACTTCCTTTTTTTATTATTTTGTTTGTTTGTTTTATCCACATTCAAATCATTATACATCAAAAATACAATTGAAACGTAACATAATTGATACAGTAATACTTTGTAAAAGAAACTTACCTATTAGGTACATAACCGAGTAAGGCAGTGTGATTCTTGGGTACGGATAACCAAGACCTACTACCAGTGGACGGAGAAATTCAAAGGAGTTGACAGGGTTATCATCGGTGATGAAATATACTTGATTTGCCTGTACAGGGTGCATCAAAAAAGAAAACGTATTCATAAATATTTTTCTCATAGTCTATGAAAAGCTGAGGTGTTCAAAGAAAATCCTGTTCATCAAAAAGGTCAACATATAATCCCTAACAAAGGATAGCATTTCTGTCATTCAAAAAATACTTTTGACTAGAATGTCTTTCAAATAAGGAAGTGCTATTGTACAGAGAATTTTTCACCTTTTAATGATTCCATCAAAACCTCAAATTTGACCCCTGCCTATAAGTTTCATCTGATTTTGCACGTAGGACCAGAAAAAATATGAATTTCTCAGGAACCTAACCTTAAAAATTCCCCTTCATGGAGTAAATTTCCCTTTAAATGTATTTATTTATTTTTATATCTATAATTTTTCCCTCAGCGCCAAAAATGTTCCCTCCAAAAATCAAAATTTCCTGAGAAACAGGTTCCTGAGTTCTACATTTTCCCAGCCATGTTTGCAAAAAGACATTTAGTCTACAGTCATCAAAAAAAGTAACTATACAGGTAATAAATGGGTTTCTAACTCTTAAAATATATATCCTACTTAAAAATATTAAATTATAAAGTTGTTAGAAAATTTATCTTCTTTAATATGAGATATTGCACGCTAGGATCGGGTGATTATTGAGGAAGTGGCACTCAAAAATGTAAGGAAAAGTCCGATTTTCATTTTCACATTTTTATTTTCTACACGCGGACCAATATACGGGTACCTTATCGATTACCGGTAGTGCAATTGGGGGATGCATGCGCAGGTTAGACAGTCGGCCGCATTGTTCCGATGGATCAATACGCTACACACACGCTACCTGTCATTCTCTCCCCCGTGTTGAAATGTAAAATGTGAATTTGAAATTGTGACTTTACCTTACATTTTAGATTGTCGCTTCTTAAATATTTAACCGTTCCTAGCGTGCAATATCTCATATTAAAGAAGATAAATTTCTCAACAACTTTATTGTTTAATATTTCTAGGTAGGATATATATTTTTAGAGTTAAAAGCACATTTATTACCTGTTTAGTTACTTTTTTTGATGACTGTAGTGCAAAGACTTCTATTGTATGAGTTATATTTCTTCCAAAATACACATAAAAAATAGACCTATGGGCTACCCTATATCTTTTGTGGGATTCAAGTTGCTACCTCTGCGCCAACAGCCTAGATGGTCTAATGGTTATCGCTTTGGGAACAAAAGGTCCTGGGTTCAAATCCCAGTATCGTCAGATTTTATACACAACCTTTGCTTTCAATTAATTTTCTCAAAATGTTACTAAGTCGGATGACTTACGAAATCTTAGGTTATTTTGTGCTATAGCTTATATACTTATAGGTTACACCCCCATTTGACTTACAGCTACATAATTCTTCTTCTCTGTGAGTGCTTCGGCACCTAACAAATGCCCACTGACCAGGTTGTCTACATGCACCCATTCTGTTTTGATAGCACTGCTGCCCACTGTGAATTTAAAAAGACCCTGCTCCATGTTTTTCTGTAAAAAAAAGAGACAAAAACAATCATATTATAGTTATACAATAAAGATGGAATAGACCAGGGGGGCACTCATGTATAAAAGTTGGAATCATCCGTGTGAATCCACTCTCTAAAACTACATTTAACGCGGATTCTCAAAGAAGGATAAAAATGACCCTTAAAGGTATATTATGTGATCTTTCCAGGGAACGCCCTCAACATCTAAAAAAAAATTGAAAGAAGATTTTCTTGCAGATTTACATTTCTGATCATAAATCGTACATACATTCCAAGTTACAGGGCGATACGATTCTTAATTACTTCAAAATCATGATTTTAGAGTGAAAATAAACTGTCGGATAACTCCGACAGTTTATATTTTTACTCTAAATTCACTCTAAAACCATGATTTTGAGGTAATTAGGAATCGTATCGCTCTGTAACTTGGAATGTATGTATGATTTATGATCAGAAATGTAAATCTGCAAGAAAATCTACTTTCTAAAAATAAATAATGAATAGAGGGAGCTATCTGGAAAAGATCACATAATATGCCTTTAACATAGCTCGACGAATCATACTCATAGCAAAATGATATAGGTCCTCAAGAAGGTTTAGACTGGAAAAACCTATGCAGTCATTCAGGTTTTAATACGCTTAGCACGGGCCCGCGTTGTGGTTACAACATTATACCTGACTGCCCCACCCCCAGGAATAGACCAAATATCACTGCAAGCATGAAGGGCTAACCACACAAAATCATGACGCAAATTGTGCGCTCCTAAAATAGGTTCTGGTTAACATCAAAGACTGACTCCTAAAACGGATGTTACACTAGAATTGCTAAGAACCGTGTTCAACATTAACTGGAGACAGCATGTGACAAATGAGGACCTGTATGGGGATATGTCCAAAGTCTTGGATAAGATCAGAGAACGTAGAGCAAAGATTTACCGGACACTGCTTCAGAGGGTCCAATGAGAGCTTGTTTCCAAACTCATACATTGGATTCCAAAACATGGAGTGACAAAGCGTACTGTGGTAGACCAGCCCTACCTATTCCTACATTGACCAACTAAAGCGGGACACAGGATTGCAGGTTGAAGAAATCAAGACAGCTATGTTGGAAAGGAAGATTTGGAGAAGCATCATGGTTTGGGAAAATCACCCTACATAAGTCAAAGTAAGTCAGGTTTGGGGAAATGTTGTAAATATCTCACACAAAAGACTCTCAATTAATTGGTACATTTTTGCCATCCTCTCACTCAAGACCTCTACTTTTTGGATATTCTCTGTCACCCAATGCCGATGAGTTCGAAAGTGCCAGCTAGCTAAAACCAATATCCAGTATTTGAGTGCCCATTGGGTTTTATACGCCTACTCCTAGCATATATTTCTCTTTCCTGTTTTTGATAATAGTGTATTCAAAACACAGTTTGGTATAATTCATTCATGAGGCTGGCTCCTATGGATTAGGTTACAATACATGTAATAAATCATTTGAATTGTGTCAAGTTTTCTATTACTATTCTCTTATACCAGTGACAGTTAAGAACTGTCACTGCTTATACCATACTTCCATGTTTATAGTAGTTTCACAGTAATCATAATAGGGTGGGGGAGTGGGGTGGGGTGTGGGTGGGGAGATTCAGAGGGCAATGAACCTCTCAAGTATAGGTTGTATAGGTACAAGCTTTGTCTGTGTTTATTATCCAGAGTTAATTTTAAGCGATAAAATAACGGCATATTGAGTTCAAAAAACTAGAAGATATTGATGTTTATTCAATCAAATTGTCACACAAATTAGTTGTCATTTCCTGTAAATAAATAGATATTGTGGCAATCTAAAGATGTCATAGGTCAGAATCTTAATTCACATTAACACTTTGTCAATAAAAATTAACTAACAGTATAATATTTTTCAATATCTGTTGGTCCGTCAATCAATCAGACAGAACAGAACCCAACTTGGCCCATATAGAATTCAATTCTTTAATTTAAACAAATAGTAGCCTAAGGCCAAAAAAATAATGCACTTTTCTATAGAGTGTCTCCAAATGAGTGTTTCCATAAAACATTGTTTTACATTTTAAAAAACCAAAACAACATATACCAGATATATATATATATATATAAATCCAATACTGCCAAATAAATGGTTAAAGAAGTAAGTTCCACCTAAAATTGCATCACATTTGCTTGTATAACTCCACACACACTAGGTGTTTTCAAGAATTGAAAGAAAAGGGAAAACACAGTTTAAGAAAAAATGGCCCTTTTCAAGATCCTATAAACAAGTAACTTTATACAAAACTGTCTCCAGTACTTTGTTTTTGTTGCTTTTTCAAAAAAACATATTAGATGTAATTATTTTCAATTAAAAACTATATCTTTTTTTCTTTTGCTGAATTTCCCTCTGGGCTTTTTCCTTTGTACATACAACGTTTCCGCTCATCATTATGTATATTGTATACAATTTTGGGAAAAGTGTACTTTAGGTCCCTAATTTTGGACTGTATCTATGATCGTATCGTTCGTTACTGGTAAAAAGTCAGTGTTCCCGTATCGTCCGATATATACGCGTGCACATATAATTCAAATGCAAATTATATAAATATCAAGCGATACTGGAACATACCAGTATCGTCCAATACTGGGACAAATCACTACTGGTAGCACATGTACCGGTATCGCCCGATACTGGAACATATGCTGCTTGTAATGAGGCTGTATGATCACACAATGGCTATTATCTTCATTCTGTTCTATTTTTCACACCATTCAAAATAACATATAGAGTAGCTATAAATGCAAAGCCGCTAATCCTTATACCCTATAAAAATAACATATAGAGCAGCTATTAATGCAACCTATTATAATACTTTGCTTCGATAATTGCCTAACTAATTTTTTCAAGCAGGCTGACAATATGTTGAATAGCACCAGGAATAGCCAGTTCAGTAGCGCGCGCAAAGGGGGGAGGGGTTGGTGGGCTTTTGACCGAGCTTATAGTAGGTATTATTATGTGCATAATGTAATGAAGTCATGATTTATGCAAAAGCTCAATTTAGCTGAAAAGTGAGTTAGGCAATTACTGAAGCAGGCTGACGACATGTCTATTTGACACAACACATGCACATTCCACAGCAGTGCATGCTGCTCAAAAAAAAAAAAAAACACTTGCCGTACCATATTTGTTAATTTCATGAATGTGTAAGATCTGTTTCTTATGAGTGAATTTTTTCTAGGTTGACAAACTTTTGGACATGCATCTCTTCGATTTTACCTAAAGTTTGGGAGGTTAAAGACATTTAGTAGTTATGTAAAGATATGGTATTAAAAAATTCAGCAACCCTCTGTTGCCATGGTAATGAGCATATCTTGTTTTTGCTCATTTTAGGGGGAAATCCTCCTAATATAATTAAACTGATTTCAGCAACAAAAAAAGTCAAAGTTTGGCAAAACCCTACACCAAGGTGGTAGATTTTTTGCCCAAACTGACTTCATGAATGAGTTACCCTATCTCTGGTATAACAACCAACCGATTTAAATAAGTCAGTGTTGCCAGATTGATACCCTGTTGCCATGTTCAAATATCACATTTTGCGGAAGTTGAAAAAGTCAGATATTACTACCCGACTTGAGGTTGCTACAGTTCCCTTCGAGGTGATTTGTTTTTCTTTGTGCTTTGTGTAAATTTATTCAAGAAAAAAAATGGGGAAACCCGATGCTTACGTATCACGTGACCTGAAGTCACACGATCCGATTTAAGGGAAATTGCATAGCCAGGTATATACAGGGAGTTACTGTGCACCCCCAGGACTCCCCCTTTTTTACTTCCTTTCATGGTCCTAAAACATATTCAGTATGTTACAAAAAATGATTTTGATATGCCCTCGGGTTATTCAAAATGGCGTTGAAAATGGCCGCCAAAAGGTCAAATTTCCTAAAATGACATATATCAATCAAAATCGGGATCAAAATGTATGGTGAAAGTATAGTTTTAATAGTAGGATGTATGTACGAGACCATTATACACTCATATCCAGTACTTATGCTTTGTTAACATACCTAAATCCAAGATGGCCACCAAAATGGCCGCTAAAAATGCTAAAATTGTGCTTGTCTGCTTTCTGTTTCTTCACCCCCCCCCCCCCCCCCCCCCACCCCCCTTCCACCACAATAGGTTGTAATTGTTCAAGAATAAGAATTGCGCCACATTGGATGCAGGTGCATGATGCAGCTACTTTCTAATCCTGCCTATCCATTATTTACATTCGCAACAACCATACTACACACAATTTCCATATTTTATTGTCTATTAAACAAATATAGTTGATTTGGAACACACTTTAGAGATTGGTTATTTATGGCGCCTTTGTATATTTCAGCCACTACACAATTGAGAGGATTTGGAACACGGGATTGCTATGTGAACACATTACACAATTACGTTGGGACTGTACTTTTCATTGTTTACCTGGTGCATGCAACTATTTTATTTATTCCATTCATATCTGTTTGAGCCTCGCACTATATAGTGTCACACAATCTCTCAAAGGCGTTTTCAGGTATTGAAACACTTTAGGGAAAATTAGGGAAAACGCTTGGCTACCCACAGAAAGTTTCCCTAAAAAGTGTATGATGTCATAATTATGAGTCACACTCTGCATGTGTATAGTGACTGATTTATGACATCAGACAGGACAGTGAATACTGGATCATCGACAGCGGAAGCAAACTTGCATTACTGACTATCGTGTATATAGCTGCCTTCTTGTGCCAAGGACAGTGTTATTTGTGTGGTTGGCGGATTCCGGGGCGGATTCATCTCCTTTGTGACTCCTATTTCTAATAAATAAAGGACCAATCATCATTATACCTCTAGTAACCTTCTTCTTTGATATTTTAAAAAACCTACAGCGATATGAATGGATATATTTCTATACCGGGAAATAGTTTGAAAGTTCATTTGCAACTTCTCAAGGCTGACATTACTACTGTGAACACGCAATCTGTTGTGGTCTTCAGAAAACCAGATGACACTGCAGAAGGTGATTCACTGAGAGTGTTACGGGCAGCAGGGGATGATGTAGAAGTGGAGTACAACACTGCTAAAGCACAAGGAGGGAGAGAAGTAGCTAAAGGTGTTATCCTGACTGGAGCAGGGAATCTTAGTCATCTAAGACACATTTTTCATCTCCAGTTCGACGTTGACAATCTTGTTAAAGTGAGAGATGCTTTCATGACAGCGCTGCGTCTGGCGGATAAAAAGGAGTTACAGTCCGTGTCTTTTCCCTTTCTGGGTGAAGCCGGGCCTGTCAATTACACAGTGATGGAATTGTTTTTAGAATTTACTCTACAACAGCGACCCATTTGTCTGCATTTCATTCAGATAGTATGTGCAGAATATGCTGGTATAACCCAGGATAACCAAGTGCAACAGATGGCCGAGTACGACAACTATAAAAGTTTGATAAAAGCTTTTTACAAGAGGTGGTGGTTGGTATTCGATTCCGACCTCTAGCTTTGCGTCCACAATGGCTCCGGGCTATATATAGTTGCATGCATGGCCTCTAGTATATGATTGTAGGTTGCATGACTGGACGTGGCCAGGACATACAAAACATTGCCTCATTACGCTGGGACGTGTGCCAGACAGGTTCAGAATTCACAGGGGCGAATCATGTTTGGTTTCAGGACACAGAAACTGATCTGATATTATCCTAGGCAAGCTCATGATACCACAAAAATAGTCCATTAGTTGAATAACAATTACTTGTTTGCTTCGGACTAGAACCCTTTTGAAGGCACTGCATGACAATCGTGAAATCATGACAACAAAAATGATACACTTTCGCAGATCTTGATTTGCTACGGTCATACAGAATCACAGCTGGTAATCACTAAGAGCGCACAATCATGTTCTAACGCCCTCTACTCGACCTTTGACTCTCTGTAAATGCCTTAACAATGGTCTTGTTTTAAAGTGTTGGGTGAAATATGCCATCATTATTGTAGAGACCTCTAAACTCGATCAATATCTGTTTCTTTCTGTTAAAAATATCTGGGAAGCAGTCATGTAAATGTATACATACAGGCATTATGGCCATGTGTTTTGAACTCGCCACCCTTCCCGTTGTTTGCATGTCCAGATTTTTACATTTTACACCATCTGAGATTCGAATTAGCATATCGCAATAATTACTTGTTCTACCCCATGAAAATTATTATTTTCTGAACGGTAATCTCACAAGGAATCCAAATATGCGATTGGAATTTGCATAGGACCTAATGGTAACATCTTGTGATTAAGAATGTTCAAAGAATATCGATTTTGTTCATATTTTGATTAAAGCTCAATATTTTGTTTATTCCTATCCCAATCATCATTTTACTGTGCATATAGTTCCTCATACCATTTACCCATCAGAACATAATGGTTATCAAGGGTAACTTGTTTAATTATACTATATCGGGAAGTAAATGAGCGCAAACGTTTAAATTTCATATTTATTAGAGTTTTCCCATATATTTTTTTGGCTATTCACCCGATCCTGATTTAAGCGGGATTTTTGAATTCCCCTATTTGAGAGCTTTTCAAAAACGTATAATTTTGCTATCATCGGTTGAATAATTCTGTTGTTATAGTCATGTATGTAAAACCGATGAATTAGGGCAAGTTCACTGTGTAGTGAATAGGGAAAAAGCCATGCAATCGATTCGTGATTACAATTGTTACATAATAGTTGACACATTTGTTGAAACAGCAACTTATAGAATATAAAATAATCTATAAAATGAGAGCAAAATCATGTTTGTACCATACAGAGATGAGGAGTTATTATAATTAGAACATAGAATTGGGAACATTTTCTATATTCCCCATAGAGATTGTACACGACGCTACTGCCGCCACCGCCACCGCCACCCCTGACTTACGAAATATAATCAATTATATCTCAGCCAAACAGTTATAGAAATACCTGATTTATTCACACGGTGTAGCTAGATAAATAAGCTTTCAAATGACACCTAGACCATAGCTCTACCACATTTAGTTGTTGAGTTAATAGAGAGAGATGGATGATTCGTCACCAAAAATGCAACGCCGCAACCCTTTTTGGGTGTTCAGTTCAAAACACATGGCCTTATACTGTAAAAACAAGGTGTTATGATAATCAGTTTTTCATATTATATAAAAGAGGTTTACAACATAAAAAGACAGTTAAAAACAATGGGACATTTTCATGATTATTTTCAATTGGTTATAGGGTTTTTTTCTTCAAAAGTTGTATACAATGCTTACAATATGGGGATAATTTTGGATCAAATAATGCTTCATGAATTGTGAATGAATAAAATTTGGCCCAAGGAATATATTATATTTGAAGTGTAAAAATATTTTTAGTGGGGGGGGGGGGGGGGGGGGTTTAATAATTGTATAAAACAAATGTTAGTGGTACAAGTGGATGTTTCTGATTTCAATACAGAAATGGTCACAATACAATTATAAGTCCTGTATGAATGTATTCAATTGATTGTAAACATGGAATTAATTCATTTGTTTATATATTTAATTTCATGCTTAAAGGTAAAAATCAGTGACCATTAGCAGCACTGCTTTCCAAGTAGGCCCTCATTTTATGCATATAATAAACAGATTGTTAAAAAGATATAAGAATCTGCTATCCCGGGTGAATCAACAACAAAAATTGTGCACGGATTGAAAGGGCCCTTTAACCTAACTCTACCCCCCACTTTTTTCAGATTTTTTTTAACGTGGAAAATTGACCAAAATATCCCCCCCCCCCCCCCCCCCCCCCGATTCCCCCGGGATTTGATCCAGGGACCTCTCGCTCCAGAGGCGAAGAATTCCCCACTACACCACGGCTGTCAAGGTTAGTTGCGCAGTGTATTGCGCAAACTATATGGGCTGGGTCCATTTTTTCATCCAAAAACTTCCACGCCGGGTGGTACCAACATGCCCAGTCATGGTATATTAATTGTGGTATATGGTAGGGTTAGGGTTATCCTTGTTGATCATGTGCATTGATCCAGGAAATTGCTGTGAACTGTAATTCTAGTTTATCTACCCAGAAAATGAAAGTAATCAAATGAAAAATAACCAAAATGTGACAAGTTTTATAAGCTGACCCCTTTTTCCCAATTCCAATGGGATTTACATAGTTGAGACATGTGGCATGATGAAATGTATATAAATGTAATCATCATAATTATAATAATAAATAATAATACATGACTTAAAGGGGACTTAAGGAAGTTTTTTGTTGAATTTTGTTAGTGCTTTTTTTTAAAACCTAATCCAATATTTTTTGACATTTTGACAAAAAAGTGTAAAAAATAAATAAATAAATTTTTCACGTTTTTTGGGCACTTTTGGTGAAAATTTCCAAAAATATTAGATTAGGTTAGAAAGAAAGAAAAAATGTTCCTTCATTAATGTCTTTACATCATCATCAAGTGATTTGGGCATTTTTTACTCAAAATTATTTTGTTAGCTTTGTTCAAACAAAATTGGGTCAAAAAGTGAATTTTGTGATTTTCTCAAAATCGCCAAATTTGGATTCTCTGATCCATTTCCTTTCCCAAAATGCATACTTTTATATGCATTTGATTAATAGTTCAATAATTACAGCACTCACAAAATTCAAAAAATAAAATCAAAAACTTCCTTAAGTCCCCTTAAATTGACTCGGTGACATATTTCTTAATGCAGTGGCATGAAATATATATGCTTGCCAGAATTGCTATTATTTTGAAATCAATAGAGGGTATTTGATGTATGAGTTCCGGTTGTATGATGTACAAAACCAAATTGGCATAATAAATAATTTTGACTGATATTTCTTAAACATTTGAATACAATGATACAAGCGCTTGATTTGTCGACCTTTCATTTAGTTATACCCACATGAGTAAATTAATCATATTATGTGACGTGATCAAGTGAAAGGAGTCGCATGTCGGCAGTTTTTAATTTTGATATTTGTCCATCAGTTTAAAGCAGGTGGAACAGTGTGGTCCATACAGCTACAGCATGGTCCAAACCCATGCAACTGACTCGCCACATTTTCATACGTGTGAATGTTTTGCTTTTTAAAGGCAAGGAATGACGATTGTACTCAAAACATTCATGAAATATTCATGTTGCGAAAAAGTCTGTGATTTGTGAAATTTTAATGCCGCGAACATTTCATGCTTTACAGAAGATGATACGTACCATCCCCACATACTTGGATTTGTATTAAATTCCACAATTTCTGTAACATCCATAAACTATGATCCATCATACTATCAGACTAGTTATTGGAATAAACCTTATTTACAGAGAAAAAAAACCCAGAAAATAGATGGGAGAAAAATAAAGAACATTGAATCTGTGTTCCACAGAGTTAGGTGTCATTTTAAAGATTAAATTATAAATATCAATTTTCACTTCTGGCTGTTTTGATGTGATTGGTGTAAATTACCTAACATATTTGAGGCTTTGTATTTTTGTGCACTAACATGTTTGTGCATAATGTGTTATGGCCACAATATGTTCATTTCAATGTGCGTACAGTATACTGCCATCGTTTGCCTCCCCAAACTTTTGATAATGACCTGTCATGACATTAATTAGCCTTGAGTAGAGTACAAGTTTGACTTCCTTTTGACTTCCTTTCAGGTCAATGCTGCAATACAATAAATAGATCGCAGATCGTGATTTGCTACAACAATATAGAATCCCCCTGGTATAGCACCAAACATCACAATGTGTACTCTACAGGGTGACCCAATAAAAAGTTTACCCAAAATGAAAGTGATATTTTTCCACTTCCTGTAATTTGATATCTGTTTTTTTAATTTTATTATAAAGAATGGGTAATGGAGCATCTACCCTGAAAAAAATATTTATTTTGGTTGGGTGGTTTTCAAGATATGGTCCATTGAACATTACTTCAGCAAAACAGACTTGTCCACAGAGCTTCACAAACCAGGTTTGGAACCGGCAATAATTATTTATTTTGGTTGAGTGGTTTTCAAGATATGGTCTATTGAACATGGCTTTAACAAAACAGACTTGTCCTTGGAGCAAAGGCATGATTGAACACAAGTGAGACATCAAAACTCGGAATTTCCCTCAGGGCTTTTCCCTTTGTAAATACACCGTTTCCGCTCATATAAAATGTTGTATACAGTGGGGATGTTTTGATATGTAAATCATAAAAAGATGGCTTTTGATTGATGCTGCCTGTACTGTTATGAGCCTGTAGTACAAGCGTGTGCAACCTGTGGGCTGCATGCGGCCCGCCGGCCTCTAATCTGCGGCCCACGAAGCAATCCCACAATTCCCATTTATGCGGCCCGTTTTAACCGAAACGCCCTAGGTTACACAGATGGCGGATTAATTAATGTAGTGGTGTGCTCCCTTATAATTAGTAGGGTGACATGTTCCATATAGTAAATATAACTAGAGGCGTGATTGCGTGTTAAAATCCAAGGTTAAAATGGCGCTTGCAGCAGTAACAACGAGTAAAAAGAGGGGAAAAGCTTCCCCTCCCCTATTACCCCTCCACCGGACGTGTTTTGGAATGTTTGACATCACTGCTGCCCGTGAATGGATCTCAAAATCACAATGAGGCCCGGGTGGTAGAAAAGGTTGCACATGCTTGCTGTAGTATGATCACACAATGGTTATCTTAATTCTGTATCCACTTCAAAGCGCCACATGTGCATCTATTTGACACAATACATGCACATTCCACAGCAGTGCGTTGCTCAGAAAAATATACAAGTTGCCGTACCATATTTGTTAATTTCATGAAAGTTTGAATTTGAAAGAAAATACATTTGACATGATATAAAATCATTTTGAAATTATGAGGTAAAAAAGGAATGTCTCCCCTTACCAAAGAAGATTGCTTAATAAGCAATCAACAAGCAATATCAACAAGCAATCACACAAGCAATCACAAGCAATTGGCTAACAATCATAATCTTTTAAGCCATCCTGTTAAAAATCATTGTTGTTTAAGAAATCCTGTTAGCAATCATTGCTTTATAAGGAATCCTGTTAACAATCATACAGCAAATTAATAATCATGTGAACAATCCTACAAAATTAAGGCATCATTTTAGCAATCACTTTTACTGCAAGCAATCACACTATAAGCAATCACACTAAGTCATCACTTTACCTAAACAATCCTGGTAATAAGCAATCAACACAACTCTGAGCTAGCAATCCTCCACCATAAGCAATCTTACCAGGACTTGACCTTTAACCTTAAAGATCACATGATCATCACCAACTGACAATTCAAATTTGCTGTTTTCTGGCTAGCTGCATGTGTAGTGCAGTTATGGTGTGGAGCAGTGGATATTTTGGTTTCTTTATAAGGTATTTGGCATTATTATGTGAATTGTGAATGTCTATAGTAGATCTATGGATATAATATGTAATTGCACTATGCAGAGGGCTGACATGTGTACAAAATATGTATTTAGTAAATACACAAGTAAGCTTAAGGGGGCTGTGCACCTTCAGGTACAGCCTCCGTAAAACTGCCGTAACTTCTTCATCATTTATTTAATCTATATAAAAGTATCTATTTTTTTGCAGGAAAGGGTTCAATGAATCCAACAATGATCATAAAAATTGACCATTTTGGAAAATAATTATAAAAAACACGTTTTTTGACCCATTTTAGGTTTGGAAAAGATAACTCAAAATATATTTTGTTAAATTTTGTCATACTAGTTTTATTATATTCCTCATACAATTCCCTAGGAATCTTTTTTTTTTTTAAATATTTATTATTTTTTGCATTAGAGACCAAAAAGTGCCAAAAAATCACGTTTTTTAGCACTTTTTGGTCTCTAATTCAAAAAATAATAAATATTTTCCAAAACAAAAAAACAAGATTCCTAGGGAATTGTATGAGGAATATAATAAAACTAGTATGACAAAATTTAACAAAATATATTTTGAGTTATCTTTTCCAAACCTAAAATGGGTCAAAAAACGTGTTTTTTATAATTTTCTCCAAAATGGTCAATTTCATGATCATAGTTGGATTCATTGAACCCTTTCCTTAAAAAAAATGTATACTTTTATCTAGATTAAATGAATAATGAAGAAGTTACGGCAGTTTTACGGAGGCTATACGAAGGTGCACATCCCCCTTAATAAGCTTACATATTATATGGATAGACCATCTAAATACTATTTGTGGCGAGTCTGTCTGTCCGTCCAATGACTTCGGGTGCAGATCCCTGCCCATGTAATCGCTATGCACAGGGATCTTCGCCCCACGTAGACAACAAACTGTTGCTACGCGCTCGCGTATAAACAAAACAAAACATGGCGCACGCGTAATGGCGCAGACCGTTAGGTGCGTACGCGTTCGTGGGGCAAACTGGGTATTTTCATGGGGCGGGTAAACATGTAAAAGGAAGCCGTCCGGTGGCTAACAAGGATAGGAAAAGGACTCCAATTAACTTTAACTCCCGGGCGTGTTTTTGTATGAGTTACACTATATGCATATGATCAGGAGGTAAAAAAGGATCAGATGGCGGATTAGGATTAATAAAGGAACTGGGAGCGTAAACCGTAGGCCTTCATCCAGGAACACGTTATGTATTAAACATGTTATTGTTAAAGTGATTGCGAATTGCTGTAGTATGATGTCAGTGCCTCAACATCGCGGACCCATCTACATATGGATATATGCGCGCAGGCCACAACGGGCCCTCATCATGCCTAGCATAGCATGTCTTTTATATAAATGGGAATGTTACAGGGACATGTATAAATATAAAGGGACGGTGTGAGCAAACATTTAACTCCAAATAGCTTTAACTCTCGGGCGTGTTTTTCCCGGTTTTTCCCGAGTTAAACTATGCATGCATGATCAGGATGAAAAGAGTCAAATCTCTCTGAATCTGAATCTGAATGGTAATCTCAACGCCTCCTTCAGAAGCCAAACGAGATGATATGGTGTGCGCATATACCGTAGATATTCGATATATAGACATAAAATTGAACAGATACTGAATTTGAACCGAGTAAATTCATCAACGTTGTGGTGAGCGCCATCTCTTGATATTATTTATATGTTTGATTAAACACTACAAAAACTACGAATTACGGAGGCTTATACTACTTGTATCATAATATTTGCAAGCCTCTAACAATTTGCATTTAAAATACTCCAGTGTTTTAATCAGCCAGTGTTGTCTCTAAGAAGTTAGACAGATAGCACCTATACCACCAGGTCATGTGCACGATCAAAATATGGATTTTTCGTATTGGTATGGAATAGGTCTTATGGTATTAAACATATTGAAATATGCCTTTTTAAAATAATTAAAAAACCCATTTGTATTGTGGGCTATTTGAGCTATTTTGCCCATTTCTAAGAATAAAATATGTTAAAATATGCCCTGTTTTTCCAATGATTCAAAAGTATAAAAGATATATTAGAGGACTTGAGTGTTGCAAATGTATTTAATACATAACTTGCATATCTTTCTTCTTTACTGACAGGTAATGTCAACTCTATTTTTGTATCTTATTTTTGGCTCTGGCAACACTGGAAATTTTATAATATTAAAAATGTACGTCTTTTACCCAAATTTAGCACGGAATCAATTTATTAGAACTGATTGAGATAACTGCAAACTCTTGGGGCAATTATTTAGGGATAAGACAGTAGAGTTCAATTTTTCTGATAATGACAAATACTGAAATTAAAAACCTTCGGGGTTTTTTGAGTTTTGGCAACACTTAAAACTATACTGATTTCTATCCAAATATGATGTAAGTTTATACGCAAACTATTCACTCATAAAACATGCTTAATCTGTGGCGTTTAGATTCATCCTTATTTCTTCAAAACGGTTCTGGCAACATTGCCATTTAAGCTCGCTGTTCGTTGTAACTTTTAAGAACGTTTCCATGTAACCTTTTGAAAACGTTAATTAATATAATGTGAAAATAACCATGTTTAAATTATTTAGTCTTACAAGATGTTTCAAATACGTTTTAAAAACATGTTTAAAACGATCTAAAAATATGTTTAACACATTTTTAAAACGTTTCACAAACACGAAACCTAATTAAAACCAAAATAAAACATTTTGGAAACCAATATTATAATTAATTGATAATTAACTGGCAATTTAAAGAACAATTCAATAATTTGGTTTTGATTAACTTTCTCCAACAAATGTGTTTGTGAAGTAATGTTCTTATTTGCCATTTAATTATGAAATGATGCATGTTGCAGATTGAATAATTTTATGAAAGGAAATAAATATACAATCCATAGTGTACCAAACCAATATAACCCAGGTAAGTGCTCATGGGTGAAATTGCCCAAGTTTTTAAAACGTTTCGTAAGAAACGAAACTTATGGTCCAGGACCATAAAATTATATGATGCCTTAATTTAAGCAATCGATGCCTTAATTTAAGCAATTGATGCCTTATAATGATGCCTCGCATTAAGCAATCGATGCCTTATATGATTGCTTGTCCTTAAGATTGTTTAGCTCATTTAAATATTTCGGGCCGTATGATGCCTTACCGATTGCTTATAAGCAATCGCGACAATATAAGCCATCGATTGCTTAATATAAGCAATCATTCAAGCAATCGATTGCTTAATATAAGCAATCATAAAAGCAATTGATTGCTTAATATAAGCAATCAAATAAGCAATCGGTTAATATGATGCCTTAATATAAGGCATCATATGGTACATTGATTGCTTAATAAGCAATCGATTGCTTAGCTCATTTAAATATTTCGGGCCGTATGAGGCCTTAGCGATTGCTTATAAGCAATCGGTACAAACAAGGCATCGATGCTTTAGTGATGCTTAAGGTGATTGCTTAGCAATT
This sequence comes from Ophiura sarsii, assembly GCA_035610835.1. NCBI lineage: Eukaryota > Metazoa > Echinodermata > Ophiuroidea > Amphilepidida > Ophiuridae > Ophiura > Ophiura sarsii. The sequence continues at coordinate 44,184,766 of CM069458.1, read as the reverse complement.
GCTTGTTTTTTGGGTAAGGGTCACCATATTAAATTGTACAAGAATATGAATTGCGCCACGTACATTGGATGCAGGTGCATGATGCAGCGATACTTACTAATCCTGCCTATTGATTATTTACACGATATTCCAGCAACCATACAACTTCCATATTTTATTTGTCTATTAAAGGGACATTAAGTGGTGTTGAAAATTTTAAATATTTAAAAATTTACTTCAGGATTCAAGATGAACATTAAAAATTGTCGATATTGTTGTTTCTACTAACAAAAACACAGCAAAACTTGATTAAAACAATATCATCGCTATTTATTGTAAAACGCCCTCTATGCAAATATGGGTCGCGTTATGTATCACGCGTACTGCAGTGGGATACTGTCGGACGTAAAATGCTCGTCCCGGCTGTACGAGCCTTTTTGAATCGACGTTTACTTGTACAAAGAGAGCTGATTTTTCTTAATCCTATAGGTGTAAGTTCATACATGTAATACAATTATAAAAATAAACTAATCTCAGTTTTTATCATAATTGAGGGCGCAGCCTCCAACACATCTCTTAGTGCCCCTTTAAACGGATACAGTTTATTTTGGAACACACTCTAGAGATTGGCTATGGAGCCTTTGTATATGTCACAGCCACTACACAATTGTTATGATTTGGAAACAAAGGGCCATGAACACGTACATTACACAATTACGTTTGGGACTGTACTTGTATTGTTATACAGGGTGTCCCAAGAAAATGTTAACACTCCGGGCACATAATATATCTTAAAAGGACGAGAACACACGGGTCTAATCTTGATGTATTATGAAAGCTAAGTAAATAAGCTTTCATTTGCATTTTATTGCGTTCCAATTGGTTATTTAGAACGGGAGATATGCCTCAGCAAACATGAGGAAGTAAAATCGGCTTGGTCCAATTTGCATTAATTACAACTATGATTACGAACTTGTATTAAGAATGCCAAAAACATTATTGTGCAGTAATTCAAAAGGAACAATACCATTGCAACATTTAATCATAAGTTAGAATGTATCGATTATTGATTTATGGTTAATTTCAGTGCAATACTAGTTTTATTTCAGTGCAATATTAGTTAATGTATTTAATTGGATGGACCATTTCAACAAAGAACATGAAATGTTTCAATTTCAATTTTAAAGACACCCCTGCTTTACTGACATCTACCCATTGCACATGGAAAAAGAGTATAGAACTTGAACTCATGACAAAATACCTATATAATTTATGTGGAATATATTTATTTATGTCTTTTAAGCTTGAAAAGAATCGAAAGAATGCGTTGAAAAGAACAAAGAAGAGATTAACTGATGTGTGTGTGACTTAATCATGTTGCTTCTTGCTTCGTGCATTTTAAAAGCTTTACTTTCATACTGAGCGGATTGGACCAAGCCAATTTTGCATCCTCATGTTTGCTGAAGCATATCTCCCGTTCTAAATAACCAATTGAAATGCAATAAAATGCAAATGAAAACTTATTTACTAAGCTTTCATAATACATCAAGATTAGACCCATGTGTTCCTGTCCTTTTAAGATATATTATGTGCCCGGAGTGTTAACATTTTTTTGGGACACCCTGTATCCTGTGGCGCATGCACTTATTTTATTTATCATTCCATTCATATCGGTTTTGCTTCAGGAAAAGGGATACAGCTGTACAGCCTGTTCTTCTATAGTAATCGCACTGGTGTCACACAATATCTCAAAGGGAAAAGTGTATTATACACATATGCAGAGTGGAAAGTTAATACTGGATATACTACAAAGGAAGCAAACTTGCATTTACCGACTATCGTTTATAACTGTCATCTTGTGCCAAGGACAGAGTTATTTGTATGTATTATTGGTTGGTGGATTTAACTCCTTTTTTACTTCTATTTCTAATAAATAAAGGAAAGGACCAACATCATTATTACCACTGGCATCCTTCTTGGTCTTTGATGTTTTAAAAAACCTACAGCGATATGGATGGATATATTTCTATACAGGGAACAAGTTTGAAAGTTCATTTGCAACTTCTCATGGGTGACATTACTGGTATGAACACACAATCAGTTGTGGTCTTCAGAAAGCCAGATGGCACTGCAGAAGGTGATTCACTGAGAGTATTAAAGGCAGCTGGAGATGATGTAGAAGTGGAGTACAAGACTGCTAAAGCACAAGGAGGGAGAGAAGTAGCTAAAGGTGTTGTACTGACTGGAGCAGGGAATCTTAGTCATCTAAGACACATTTTTCATCTCCAGTTCGACGTCGACAATCTTGTTAAAGTGAGAGATGCTTTCATGACAGCACTGCGTCTGGCAGATAAAAAGGAGTTGCAGTCCATGTCTTTTCCCTTCCTGGGTAAAGCTGGACCTGTCAATACCACAGTGATGGAATTGTTTTCAGATTTTACCGAACAATATCGACCCATTTGTCTGCATTTCATTCAGATAGTCTGTGCAGAATATGCTGGTATAACCCAGGATAATCAAGTGCAACAGATGGCTGAGTACGACAAGTATAAAAGTTTAATGGTTGATTATCTGTTTTGGGTATCAGTAACCGGCTCTAGCAGCTATAGACCCCAATATAGCGCCGCTGGCTTCACCATGGCCTCCCTAGTGTAATGGCAGGAACCATGCCAGGACTGTGGCTAGAACATACAAAAAAATTGCCTCGTTACGCTGGGACGTGTGCCAGTCAGGGCTCCGAATTCACAGGGATGAATCATGTTTGGTTTATCAGGACACAGAAACTGATCTGATTATGACACCACAAAAATTACCTATTTGCTTCGGACTGGAACCCTTTTGAAGGCACTGCATATGACAATTTTGAAATCATGACAACAAAAATGATACAAACTTTCGCAGATTTTGATTTGCTACAATCATACAGAACCACAGCTGGTAATCTAGCACTAAGAGTGCACAAACATGTTCTAACGCCCTCTACTCGACCTTTGACTCTCTGTAAAAGCCTTAACAATGGTCTTGTTTGCAAGTGTTGGGTGAAATATGCCATCATTATTGTAGAGATCTAAAAACTTGATCAATATCTGTTCCTTTCTGTTAAAAATACCTGGGGAGCAGTCATGGCCTAGGCATAGTATACATGTATGCAGATGCATGGAAAGAAAACTCTCAAAATAAGGTGTTATGATAAACAGGTTTTTCAGTATATGAGTGAGGTTTACAACATAAAAATACAATTAAAAAACAATTAATGAGACATTTTCATGATGAATTTCAATTGGTTATGGGTTTTATTTTCTTCAAAAGTTGTATAATGCTTAAAATACAGGGATAATTTTGGATCAAAAAATGCTTCATGAATTGCGAGGGAATTGAATTTGGCCCAAGGGATATGTTATGGTTAAAGTGTAAAAATATTTTTAGGGGGGGGGGGGGTTAATAATTTTATAACACAAATGTGAGTGGTACAGGTGGATGGATGTTTCTGATTTCAATACAGAAATGGTCACAATTCTATAATTAGGTCATGTATGAATGTATTCAATTGATTGTAAACATGGAATTAATTTATTTGTTTATATATTTAATTTATGCTTAAAGGTAAAAATCAGGGACCACTAGCACTGCTTTCCAAGTAGGCCCTCATTTTATGCATACAATATACAGATGGTTAAAAAAGATATAAGAATCTGCTATATACAGGGTGAATCAAAAAAATTGTGTACGGATTGCATTGATCCAAGAAATTGCTGTTGTTAGTATGAAGCGTATTCATCTAGTTTATCTACCAGGAAAATGAAAGTATAATCAAATGAAAAATAATCAAAGTTTTGTAAACTGACCCCTTTATTCACCATTCTAATGGGATTTACACAGTTAAGACATGTGGCATGATGAATTGAAATGAGTGTTCACTAAATGCATGTTTATGTAATTTAGTGAGATACTGGCATCGTAAACGAGGCAATATTCACCCAAAATTGTTTAATACATTGCATAACTTAATAATTAGGAGAATTTACCCTAGCATATTAAAATATCTCACAAATGAATGTTTCTTGATCAATTGCACTTAGTATGAAAGTCAGTCACATCTGTGAAGGAAAATACTTATATATTAAATAAACTGCTCAAAAAAAGTTTGGAATATTTTTTCAATCACAATTTGTTCAAATATCTCAGGATATGTTCATTTAGTGTAATATATCATTTAAAAGCTGATGTGTTCATACATACATACATACATACAAGGCATTTATAGGGCGCCATTTCATATAGATCACGGCGCCGTGATGATGGTAAACAAATATGAAAAGAAGCGAAGAGAAAAAAGCAAACTAAAACAATGCGGAAGGGCTATTGAGGGAACAAGTAGGTTTTGAGACCCTTCTTGAAACTAAAAACAGATGTAGCAGAACGAAGTTCTGATGGTAACGAGTTCCAAAGTGTGGGTACAGAGAGTGAGAAACTCCTGTTAAAAGCGGATTTCAGACCTTTATAATGATATTTTGGCACGGTGAGGCGCGAAGTGTCTAAGGCTGAACGTAAACCGGAACGGCTTTGTTCATACCGCGGGATTGATGAGGTGATATAATTTGGACCAGACCCATTCAGACATTTGTATACATATAGAAACATTTTGTACAGGATACGCTGCTTCACGGGAAGCCAGTGCAATTGTTGCAAATACTGGCTGGCATGGTCACTCTTTGAAGCACGACAAATTAATTTTACGCTCCAGTTTTGTAAGCGTTGCAGTTTCATGATGTATTTTGAGTTAGTACCCGTTAATAATACATTACCATAGTCAAGACGTGATAGTACAAGAGATCGAACTATGTGGTTGCAGGTGTCATTATCAAGAAAGCGACGGATGCGACTAATATTGCGTAGGTGAAAAGTGACATTCTTTGACAGAGAAACAATATGTGGCGCCAGACTCATCACATCATCAAAAATAACACCTAGATTTCTGACGCTTTTGGAAGGGCGGATGATATCATCACCAATACTAAGGCTTACATCAGGCATCCAGCGTTTATTGTGAAGGGATGTAATAACCAGAAATTCGGTCTTGTCATTATTTAATTTCAAGAAATTAAATGTCATCCATGTTCTGAGGTCATTAATACATGATGTTATTGATGACAAGGCAGTTTCAATTGATGATGGGTTAGCTGGGTCAAAACTACAAAAGATCTGCATATCGTCGGCATACGTGTGGTAAGAAAGCGAGTGACTTTTTATGATCCTGCCTATTGGAATAGTATACACTGTGAAACCACGAGGGCCCAAAATGGACCCTTGAGGAAGTCCATAGTCCATTGTTTTTGGTGTTGAGTATATGCCATCAATACCAACAGATGTTGTTCTACCTGTAAAGTAGGACTTTAACCAGTCAAGGGCAATCCCCGTCACCCCTATCTCGTGCGACATTCGAGTTAACAGACGATCGTGGTTTACTGTATCGAATGCCGCACTGAGATCAAGTAAGACAAGGAAAACCCCTCTCTGGTTGTACACGTGCCCCATGTTTACAATCATCTTTACAATGATATCCAATTTGAAGCAATTCCTTGTTCCAATGCTCAGCCACATGCTTGAGAACATGGAGAGGTCGCAATCTGAAAATGCCAAAATCAACACTTTTTTGTACTTAAAAATCAATAGATCATCACACTACACTGTAGTGGTCAATGTAACACTTCATTGAACAGACATTAAACATTTAAACATTTGAATACAATGTAAGCGCTTGATTTGTCGACCTTTCATTCAGTTTTCACCGACTTGAGTAAATTGATCATAGGTGACGTGATCAAGTGAAATGAGTCACATGTCGGCAGTTTTGAATTTTGATATTTTGTCCATCAGTTAAAAGCAGGTGGAAAATGCTACAGTACTTGGATTTGCATTAAATTCCACAATTTCTGTAACATACATACACTATGATCCATCACATACTATCAGACCAGTTATTGGTATAAACCTTATTTACAGAAAATAACAAAAATAGATAGGACATTTCTGGAAACAACTCGTTTGTTTTGATGTAATTGGTCATATATTACCTAACATATTTGGGGCTCTTTATTTTTGTGCACCAACATTTTTGTGCATAAACGTGTTATAGCCCCAATATGTCCATATCAAAGTGTGTATACTGCCATCTTTTGCCTCCCCAAACTTTTTTTGATAATGACTGTCATGACATTAGCCTTGAGTAGAGTACATGTTTGACTTCCTTTTGACTTCCTTCCAGGTCAATGTTGCAATACAATAAAGAGATATATGATCTGATACCATAATCAGAAAGCTCATCTATTTGCCTATTGTCTGTGCTCATGCAGGTATGTTATATTATATTCAAATTAAATGCATATTTATGTTGATGAATCCTACAAACTTTGACAAATTAACATCATATGATGGTTATCGATTAAATAGATTTATTTTTAGTTCTTGGCTGTAACTTCAATGACAATTTAAAAACACAGCATTTTCTCTCCGCCTAGTATGTTGAAAATGTGAATGTGGAAACGTCACAGATTTTCATTAAATGGTGCTAATCATGGCTAATCTTTGTTTTTTTGTGGCAAATTTGGTATCAAAGTGTGCCAAAAAGATTTATCCACAATGTTTATCTAGCCTGTTTGGTCAAAAGTCACTCTATAGGACATAAACAAGTATGACTTTCTTTTGTTGACACTTTAGTTTGCTTGTTGGAATATGGTGTCAGTCATTATCATCATTGTATGGATGCAAATACTGGGTGGATGCACTGAAAACATTTGTTAGTTATCTGTACTAAAAGAAATTAGTAAAAACGATGTCTGTTTCTACCAACTATACATTAGTTTAAGTATTCTTTAACTAGCTTATAAATTAGTAGGCTGTATTCTACTAATTTGTAAGGTGTCTCTACTAATTTGATAGGTGTCTATATATACTAACTTGTAAATTAGTAAAAACAATGTCTATTTCTACTACTTTTGCTTAGTTCATTCAGTTGAACTAAGATAGTCTACTAATTTTATCAATCAGTAAACCATGGTCTACTAAATTTTGTGCAGTGCACGTGAAGCAAGCGTTGACTCCCGATTACCGAGTGAAGAAAATGGCTCAAAGGTACGTAAAATAATCTTAAATGTATGTCAAATCACAAAATACTATGTAGCTTTTTTCTACCATGCCTGTCATTTTCTCCAATAATTCCGCTAACGGCCAGCAAAGTTTGAATGACACAGCGTGAACAACAGTATCACGACATGCAATGAACTGGGAATTATGTTGTGGTCGGTACATAAATTCATGAATTAAAACTGCACGTCACACAAACTTCTGTCACAAAAATTGAACTGTCCAGAAACATCTACAGATTTATATTCTTTAAAAACAAATGATTTGACATACATTTTGCATCATTTTACGTACCTTTGAGCCATTTTCCTAGCTCGGTAATCGGGAGTCAGCAATCGCTTCACATACACTGAATAAAATGGCGGCTGCAACATTCTGTTTTCGACTAAAAAGTTAGTTGACAAATTAGTTGCCAACAACTTCTACTAATATATTTTAGACACGGACAGTATTTGTATTTTAGTTCGAGTACGAATATTTGAAGCTAAACTTAGTTTACCGAGTCACGCTTAATTAGTTCCAGTAAATACTCTTGGTAGAGGTAGATTAGTTTGGATAGCTGCACCGATTTGTACATATGCTATACGAAAAGAAAGTAGTTATCACAATCCTACAATTAATTACCGACACCAATGAAAGATTAGTTGTACTCCCTGAACTAATTATTTTTACTAAAATTTCTTAGTACAGCATGTCATTAACCAATAAATGTTTTCAGTGTGAGGTTATTTGGCTAATTCAAACCCTTTTTGTTCAGCCACTCTGTTATCACGCAATTATCAGTATTTGAATGATACGCAACAAAACCTAAGTGAAACGAACTGATTGTGATATGTCCTACATGTCAGTGGCAGCGGATTAAATGTACCCGCTTTGATGTGCATAATTGGAAAAGCGCTATATAAAAACTGGCATTTAATCCAATATCAGAATATCGACCTGCTGAACCATTATGACACCTTTCGTTTAGTAGGAGTAAATAATGCAAATTTCATTGGTTAAAGGGACACAGAGTCATGTTGAAGTTATTTTAATTAATTTACTCCATTATTGTTGTTTCTACTCACAAAAACAACACAGCAAATCTCGATTAAAACAATGTTTAAATATGTTGGAATACCACCCCATACCTACGTAAAATGCTGGTTACGGCTATACCAGCATTTTTGAATCAACAATTTGTTGTACAAAAGGGCTGATTTTTCTTAATTAATCCTTATCAGTCAGTCCCGGCGCGTAAAACCAAGAATTATCAGAATTCTCTGATATCGGAGATAATTGGGGGGTGGGGGGGGGGGGTTGCACTCTTTCCCAGATAATTGCATTCGACCCACTGTGATTTACTCATACGATAGCGGTTGGATACCAGTGTGGAAGAGATGGGAATGTATGGCAGTGCAAAGGTCTTGCATACGTCTCAATCCCACATGGCACTGCACAGTATAGCGAGAGGCGCTTAAAAGTGTCAAAAATCAGTGCTAAATGTGGCCTGACTTTGACATCTATTTTGAGGGCAAAACCAATTTTTACCGTAAGTGTGTCAATTTTTCATAAAACCTTGATTATTGTCACGTATAAATATGCACGTTTGAATCATCGTCACTTTTTTTAAAAGAATGTCACTTTATTTCAATCTTGCATTTCTCTAGTCAATTAACCAACAAATTCTTGGTTTAACGGGGCTGTGCACCTTCAGGTACAGCCTCCGTAAAACTGCCGTAACTTCTTTATTATTCATTAAATCTTTATAAAAGTATACATTTTCTTGCAGAAAAGGGTTCAATGAATCCAACCATGATCATGAAATTGACCATTTTGGGAGAAAATTATAAAAAACACGTTTTTTGACCCATTTTAGGTTTGGAAAAGATAACTCAAAATATATTTGGTTACATTTTATCATACTAGTTTAATTATATTCCTCATGCAATTCCCTAGGAATCGTTTTTTTTTTTTAATTTTTACTTTATTATTTTTTGAATTATCGAACAAAAAGTGCCAAAAAATATGATTTTTTACCAAAAAAAGTGATTTTCACGATTTTGGAGGTTAAAAAACAGGTTTTTTGGCACTTTTTGGTCTGTAATTCAAAAAATAATAAAGTAAAAATTTTAAAAAAAACCCGATTCCTAGGGAATTGCATATAATAAAACTAGTATGAGAAAATTTAACAAAATATATTTTGAGTTATCTTTTCCAAACCTAAAATGGGTCAAAAAACATGTTTTTTATAATTTTCTCCAAAATGGTCAATTTCATGATCATAGTTGGATTCATTGAACCCTTTCCTGCAAAAAAATGTATACTTTTATTTAGATTAAATGAATAATGAAGAAGTTACGGCAGTTTTACGGAGGCTATACGAAGGTGCACATCCCCCTTAAGGAGAATTCCCTGAGCTATTTCTTGGTTAAGGGGGCTGTCAAGTGTCAGAAATAGCATCCATAAAATGCTGTAACTTCGACATTATTCATATATTCCATATAAAAGTATACATTTTCTTGGAGGAAAGGGTTTAATAAATCTAACCATGAACATGAAATTGCTCTAAAAAGGACCATTTTGGAGAAAATCATAAAAAACAAGAATTTTGACCAGTCTTCAGTTCTGACAAGGTAACAACAACAACAAAATTCTGAAAATGTGTCCTTTTATAATTATTTGTAATCTTAAGAAAATTACCCGTGGACTGTTTACCGCCGTTTGATCATGATTCACAGGAAAATACATGTATTTTAAATCCTGCTCTTTATATAATCGTGGGAAGCATATAAATCCCCAACTTCATGCCAAGTTTCAATACAAACCATTCTTTTTTCTTGGTATCAAAAAAACCTCAAATCTGTGTTAAAAAAACACTGTTTTCGTGATGTCGAGAGTGAAAAAGAAGCCATACCTTTTCATGCGCATTCGAAGTGCGCCCTAAATTTACGGGAAGTGTAACGCATGAAAACATGTGGGTTAATCGATAATGAGCGCGAACATGCATGGAATGTTTTGAGTTGGCAAAAATAAATGGTGACGTGTGCGCGTTGAACCGGTTGACAAAGATTAGACGCTCGTGTATTAATTTCTGTGCGCAACATCTGCGGCTAATCATCAGAGTTTATCATTATAGGCCCAGTGTGCAGTCGATGTGATCATTCTAAAATGCACCGTGGCGCAGTTATAGTAAGTTCTGGGTGTAAAAATCTACACCCATCCTGGACTTAGTAAAGGAGAGAGAAAAATTGGAAAACTTAGAGAGAAAACGAGAAATGGGGATGAAGATTTAATTATGACCTGTCGTTTGGTCGCAGCTGTTTGGCTAGTGTTTTCTCTTCTTAAAGGCCAAAACATGCCACCTGAACGACCCTCGTTATGCCAGCGCCACTGAAAAAACCTGAAATATAGGTCTAGGTCAGGCCTTCTCAAATGGTGGCGTGCGCGCCACTTGTGGCGCATTGCATCAGTCCGAGTGGCGTGCGGAAGAACGCATGAAGAAAAGAAGAAAAAAAAGAAGAAAAAAAAGAAAGAAAAAAAAAAGAAGAAGAAATATATCCCCAACTTCAACCAGATCGCAAGTCATGATTATTAGTAGTAGGCCTATTGATTATCACTACATTTGCTACCATTTTTTGTACATTTTACCATCAACATCTCTTTATTTCTTGTACCATATTGCATGCAAATATAGCTCTCCTTAGCCTCTTAAAAGGGGGTAAACCCATGAGCTTCAAGGGGGGCGAAACCCCTGGACCCCACCCGTTATTCGCTCCGCTCGCAGGGATAGTGGCGCTTCTAGATCACTAACATCTCAAAAGTGGTGCTTCACAAAATCTAATTGAGAAGGCCTGGTCTAGGTCTAACATTAAACACAATGTTTAATGAAGCAGGAAAATAAAATTAACAGTTTGTAAAATGACTAGGCCTATGAATTTTCTATATGGGTAAACTGTTCCGCGAACCGGGTAACAGTAGCGTATCAGCAGAGTGCCCCCCCCCCCCCCCCTCCCTCGACCGATTTGACCGGTAGAACAGTTCAAACAACCGGGCTAAAAGTTTGAAGTGATTTTTTTTCCATTTTATGTAAATACAATGGGTTCAGGGGTGGGGGGGGGGGGTTATTTTTAAAAACAGTAGGTTGGAGGGAGCGAGGGCCCCCAATTTGAGATTTCTCAATACTAAATCCCGTCTGGTCCTGCACCCTTTGAGGCAATATTCCAAAACCGGCCCGTTGCTATGCCGAAACAGGAGACCTATTCTAAATTACAGTTTGAAATTAGGGTTATTTATGAAATGTTATGGCGAAATTAATATATGATGTGAATTTTGACAGACACATCAGCGTTTTTTAGGTCTAGAAAAATTGATGCAATGATGATTTTTTAATATTTTAACCAAGATATTTGTGTTCAGGTCATTTCCGGTAGCTGACGCCATCATCTAAATCAACAATTGCGTGTGATCAGGAAACCCAACTCTTACGTTTTGAAAAGGCTCTAGCTCCGGTTACCCCCCCCCCCCCCCCCCCCATATATGAGTTGTTAAGTTAGAAGTCATGGCTTTCATCTTTAGGTTGATACCAAATTTCAAGATACCAGTTTCTTATAACGTCGAGAAATATCCATTTTTAAATTGTGCATTTAACATGTAAACCTATGGGAGATGTACTTGGTGGTGTGAACCCTATAGTCGGGTGGGTTTTTGAGGACGCCACGTCACAAGCCCCCTCTCCCCTCCCCGTTTTCAAATTTCGGATTCGGCGGCGGCAATCCGCAGCCTGGTAAAGTTAAAGTCCACCGGGAAAATACCATTTGCCCCCTCTGACAAGTGACCCCATCAGATGTAATGGAAAACTTTGTATCCCCTTTCACAGTAGTTGAATGATGAGTAATTTTCCATTAGAATGGACTTGGATCCTTTTAAAAATTTGTTTGCTATCTACCGAAGATAGTTATTAAATAATGATTGTTCAGTGTTATAACAATTAGCTCTATTAAGCATTTCGGTTGGATCTCTTTTAAATGAGTTTGCTATCTACTGAAGATAACAATGATAACGGTCAAAACACAGTCATTATTAACGATTAGCTCTAGTAGGCCTACGGTATACATGGTTTTATTATTTATTGGCTATCCCTATAAATTGCTTTGTCACCTACCTAGACTGAAGCGTATTATTATTTTTTTCATTGGGAGAAGGGCAAAAAAGTACAAGGATATCAAAGGTGCAACCACACACTATTTAATTAATAAGACCTATTGTTTACATCTCATAATTTCGTGATAACCAAACCGATGTTACCCCATTTTTTGTTGGGGGAGGGGGGGGCCAAGGGGCAGCAGTATTATAGAGCATCCTCTCCAACCATAATCCCCTCCCTTTCACCTTTGCTTTCAGTCTGTATATATAGAACATTCGGACGTTTTATTGATTCAAAAATATGAATGATGGGCCATCCATTTAGCGATCGAAATAGGAAGACATCTGTTCTTTGTTCAATCCAAATTTCAATAGGTATGTTCCCGAATTTATATATTATTCAATTTAACCATAACATTTTAGGAAGATGTAAAGAAACATGACTTGTTTGACCTTACCCCTGGAACTTATTTGATATTATGGCATGTCACCAAACCGTATAGGCCTAACACCCAAACGCAAACTGAAATAAATGAGCTTATAACCTTTTATTATACAGGAGAGGCTGTCAAGCCCTCCCCTATACCCCCCCCCCCCCCCCCATCCCTTGTTTGGATTGCCACGTGTGCACATAACTATACAAAGTTAGACTATAACCATGATAACATCGGCCTGCCCGAGGATGCTTCTCCGATCATACACTTGGCGAATGCCCATAATATGTAGGCCTACAATCAAGGAAAAAAAGGTTGGCACACTTTGTCTTAATTACGGAAAAAAACCCGCCCCTCTCCCCGGAGGCAATGTTGATCCGAGTCATATTATCAGAAGCCATGGTAGGTCCCCCAACATTGATTGATGGGGGATGGGGAAGGATATAAGAAAGGGGGAGACTTTTGCTTTCTATTAAACAGTGCTATGTCCCAAGTCTGATCTCAATTGCGAGCACAGGGATATTTGTAATAAGTTGCGTCAAGTGTGCCACCTATTATTTTCCTTGATTGTAGGTCAAATGGAACTTATAATTGATATTATGTTTGATATGAAATGACAAATTAGTACATCGAGTTGAACAGATTGAGAACTAGCTCACAAACAACGATACAAAGTAATAGGCCTACCAACACCATATTCAGTATTCTTATATAGTGGGTGTGGTTTGAGATGTCAGCAGGCAATTTGATTGGTTTTTGGCCGATTTTCAGCCGACACGCCCATGCATTATGAGACAATGGTGCATACTTTGGGGCAGGGTTTAATTCATTCGAAAAATAATACCTTCAGCGCGTATGATCAACGCGTCATCGTGCCCTACACAAAGTCGCCGCCGTATGCGTTGTGGGTATAACGCAGCGATGACAGATGCGTGTGTGCTAAAGAACGCGATTAATTTGAAACAGGATGTTGGAAAACAGCTCGCTGGTTTCGCCGATTTTATAAAGGGGGACATTTGTTGTTATTTGTTTAAAATAAATCTAACAAACTGCGTTATTTTATGATAAAAGATCAAAATAACCAATAAACTAAATAAGAATGAGAATAAAACATAGTTCTTAGCTGTTTTGCTATAGACGATGGTCTTATAATGTATAGGCTGTACCATATTTGTGTCGTCGTGTATGGCCGCCTGCGGCGACCATACACGACTCCAAATATGGTACAGCCTATACATTATAAGACCATCGTCTATAGCAAAACAGCTAAGAACTATGTTTTATTCTCTAAATGACAATAATTAAATAAACAGGTCTTGCATGGACAGGGCGGGTGGGACGGACATGGACAATATCGAAAGGAAACAAAAACAAAACATAACACCTTTGGATAAAGCCTCGGTTTAAGTCGCTTTGATCATGGGTTCAAAATCTTTCTCTGTACTTTATTTACCCCACCCCCCACCCCCCAAATATTGACGTTGTGTCGGTTGAGATTGGCACTGTCAATTCATTTGACCACAGGAATCATGGAATTATGATGGTCAAAAGTACACAGATGAAAAAAAAGTGCGCGCTATGCACGCATATTGTGTCCCCAAAATGCAACATTCTTTGCTACCAGCTTGTTTAGAGACCAATGTACCTCGATCGTGCCAAAAATAGGCGTAAAGTCGACAAAAATTGCGCACTACACACAAAAGTCTTGTCGGTTCATTTTCATTTCTTCCCCCCCCCCCCTCAATATGAATAACCTAGCTACGCCACTGGTTGTACTGACTTGCTTCAGCCAGACCCCGGCAAAATTGACGGTTTGATTATTCAGGCCCCCAATGCAAAAACAATGCATGTGACCAAGCCCTCAAACACGCCAAAAACATAGCGGGTAACGCAGCACGCACTGGTGGCATTCGAAACAACAGCGTCACATATTTGATGTACTAATTTGAGTGAAAAAAGAAACACGGGATACCCAGCACATGGGAATTTCGCTGATTCCCCGCGGGCAGACTTTTCTATTCCACTTCGTCGATGATCAGAATAAGGGATTTAAATAAATCCTTCTAAATAGGCTTTTTGAATTACGAAATTGAAAATTTCTTTTCATGTACTGTTAAATAACACTCTGAAGTTTTGGAAAATGAAGAAAATTGAAATTCATGAAAAATACAAAATGACACGTGACTGACAGCCCCCTTAACGGAGATAATTGATAATCTTGGTAATCCAAGAAAATGTGATATTTCTTGGTTAACGGAGATAATTGATTTTCTTGGACATCCAAGAAAATGTGACAACGAAGTGGACCCCCTGCCAAGGTGTCTTGGGAACCAGAGAATTCTGATAATTCTTGGGTTTACACGCTTTAAAGCTCATACATGTAATACAATTGTAAAAATTAAAAATCCCAGTTTTTATCATAATTGTGGAAGCAGCCTCCATCACATCTCTTTGTGTCCCTTGAACACATCTCTTCGTGTCCCTTTAACCCTAACCGCACTGAATCTCACTAAATCTCACTGCCAGAAACTATCTCCAGGCACGTGCTGCTGCATTGCCGCGATGACGTCACCTACCGCAGGCATATGTGGCCACGGAGTTTGTGGCCGCATATGACCTAGGGAGTTAGCTCAGTCGGTAGAGGGACAGACTTGGGTGCGGATGGTCCGGCGATCG
Source organism: Ophiura sarsii (assembly GCA_035610835.1). Taxonomy (NCBI): domain Eukaryota; kingdom Metazoa; phylum Echinodermata; class Ophiuroidea; order Amphilepidida; family Ophiuridae; genus Ophiura; species Ophiura sarsii. The sequence continues at coordinate 44,169,410 of CM069458.1, read as the reverse complement.
AATCCCGGGGGTTGCTGGGTGATTTTTCGGGTAAAAAAAATAGCACTTTTTCCCCCCTCCCCCCGATACGCACAAAAAACTAGCTTTACTGGTTAGGGTTAATAAATGTCAATTTTTGATGTGCATTATAACCCTAACCGCACTGAATCTCACTAAATCTCACTGCCAGAAACTATCTCCAGGCACGTGCTGCTGCATTGCCGCGATGACGTCACCTACCGCAGGCATATGTGGCCACGGAGTTTGTGGCCGCATATGACCTAGGGAGTTAGCTCAGTCGGTAGAGGGACAGACTTGGGTGCGGATGGTCCGGCGATCGAATCCCGGGGGTTGCTGGGTGATTTTTCGGGTAAAAAAAATAGCACTTTTTCCCCCCTCCCCCCGATACGCACAAAAAACTAGCTTTACTGGTTAGGGTTAACACATTTGAACTCTGATCCATATCATTTAAACATGAATAGCCCAAACAATCTAAACATGAACATGATGCTATGTATTGTAAACATGATGTACCGTGTAATGTTGAAATGAACATGCTGAAAAGCCAAAAATGTAAACATGATGAAAAGCATATGAAAATGTGTTATACATGTAACTAATATGAAATGTAAACATGAAATGTAAACATGAAATGTAAACATGAAATGTAAACATGAAATGTAAACATGAAATGTAAACATGAAATGTAAACATGAAATGTAAAAAATTATGTGAACATGAATGTAAATATGCCGTAATTAATATGAAATGTAAACATGAAATGTAAACATGAAATGTAAACATGAAATGTAAACATGAAATGTAAACATGAAATGTAAACATGAAATGTAAAAATTATGTGAACATGAATGTAAATATGCCAAAATGCATATGTGTTATGTAATGGTATGCAATGTAAACCTGAAAAGCATATGAAAATGTGTTATACATGCGATTGAAACTATGAAAATTATGTGAATGAAAAGCATATACAAACATGCTGAAAAGCATATGAAAATGTGCTATACATGATAGGCAATGTAATCATACTGAAAAGCATATGACAGGCAAGTAATGTAAACATGTGAAATGTGAAAAATGTAAACATGAACATGTAAAAATGCTGATATGTAATGTAAACATGTGAACATGAATGTAAACATGTAAACATGAAAATGTAAAAAGGCTGAAAAGCATATGAAAATGTGTTAACATGTAATGATATGCAATGGAAACATGCTTGAAAAGCATATGAAATTGTGCTATACATGATATGCAAGGAAAACATGCTTAAAAGCATATGAAAATGTGAAAAGCATATGTATTTGTAGGCATGAACAATGAAATGTGAAAAATATGTATTTTGACATGAAATGTGAAAATTATGAATGTAAACATGCCGAAAAGCATTTAAAAATGCTGGAAAGTAAATTGATATGCAATGTAAACATGCTGAAAAGCATATGAAAATGTGTTATACATGTATCGATATTATGAAATGTAAACATGATGAAACCATGTAAAATGATAGTAACAAACAATAAAAGATAAAAAAATTAATTTTTTTTAAAAAAAATAGCCCAAACACATGATATAATTCCATATCGTAGATTAACTGCGTTACCAAGCGTTTGCGCTATAAGATATTACTACCGTAAAACGGGGTGGATAGGGACACTCTAGATTTAGGTTTCAGCACACTCTAGATTGTAGTTTTTTTCTATGTTTCCTCATGAGCCAAACTTTTTAGCACATATTATGTCCACCTATAATGCCTTTAAACTGCCACATTTATAAATTGGAGATATATGATGGGTATATATATTTTTCTTACAAAGGTCGGTGTCTTTATTCACCCAGACGTCGGGGTCAATAGGGACAGCATTATTCTGGGTAGGGAAATCACTAGATTTTAAAAGTTTTTACCTGTTTTATTCTACATATGGGTGAATATGGATAATGAGTGAGTTTTAAAAAACCAAAACAATCACTTTTAAGTAGTTTTTACTAATATAACTATTCAAAATTATTTTTTAACAATATTTCTTAAACCTGTCAGTTAATAAGGAAATAAATACTTGACTGATTTAGGTAAAAAGTTATTTAGGTGCTTGAAGATCATAAACTATGGTATTCTTTGAATTGAGGTTTGTATTCCAATTGATATGTTACAATTCAGTATCAAATGTTCATCTTTTCTACAAATATAGAGATAAATATTATGTGTCATTAAATGTGAAAAATACTAATGAATAATATAGCACCCTCATCTATCGGAATATTAGCATGAATATATCTAGCACACTTTTGGAATTGGTTTATGCCATATTAAAGTTATAGTATCAGTTTTAACAAGAAATATTAACATTTCTGGTCAACAATGGCAAAAACAAAGCTCAAAAATTGAAGCTTTCAATCAAGTGTTCATAGAACTGGGTCAATAGGGACATATATACACTTTAGTAAAATTAGTAAAACTTTTGAGGTGATATGTGCACATAATAAGTCTTTAAACTGCTCTTTCAAGAAATTAAATAGATGGAGTTGGCATAATATTTTCATTAAAAACGTTAGTGTCCCTTATATTGACCCCAGATTTTACAAATTTTACGGGGAAAAAAGCAAAAAAGCTAGAAATGTAAAATTCTTTCAGAATTTCTTACCAATGTCACAAAGAGTATGTTGAAGCTATAGGTAGGTCCCATATTTCTAGCTCATTTGATCAAATAATGCAGTTAGGAGCAGGATAGTTTTTACCACACCATTTTGTCAATGTTTTTTTCGGACACCTTTATTTTCAATACCCCGGGCTCAACATTTGTTCTTTCACATCAACTGAACCATTTCAAGAACACTATTATATTGCTCTTTTAACATTTGGAAAAAATAAAATAAATAGTGTACATCAAATACAACAAATTGACATTTCAAAAACTGTTCCCATTTTTGTCCCTATTCACCCCCATGAATATCCGTATCCATCCCGTTATAGGGTACATGTAAAACAAGTGCATTGCATCTATGTATAAGAGTTGCTTGAAAATAACAATTATATCGATACAGGTTGTGGGTCATGTCACAGCACACAAATACAAACACACAAAATAGTGGATTAAAAACTCAAGCGAGACAATTATCAAGGCCGAAATAGATCATATAAAGGCCGATCTATGAAAACCCGTCGGATGTCGCAAAATGTGATATAGGGATTATGGGTAAAATAAAAATTTAAAAAAAATTTAAAAAAAAACTTTTTAATTTTTTTTTTAAAGATTTTGTTTAATTAAAATTAATTTCTATTACTTTGTGTCATCACCTTTATGAAATTTCACCTTCAAAAACTTACTTAAAGTCACTTTTCTAAATAGCCTTATAATGTTATTCTATTGAACTATGTATCTTTTATGGCCTGTTTTCATGATTTCTTGTTTTGTAGCATTTTATGACATCACAATCATCATTCACTCATAACTTTTGTTGTAGTGATCGTAGAAAAATGATCGAAACAGTTCTGTAATCAGCACAGATTCAGCTTTATTATGATATAAATATCTCCAATATGAGAAATCCCGACATGTGGCGGGTTTTCACAGATCGCATCACATATAAAGGCCGATCCATGCCGAAAAAATACATTATATGCCAACAACAAAGCCGACCGTGTTGTTCACATTGTGTGACACCACAGTTGACTTTTGAACATTTTACGGAGGCAGAATTAGGAGTTGAAATCAGCGATGCTGTAGATTGGTTTTTGAAATGTTGAAGTGTTATCAATACCATATTTGTTCTTTTGAGGTAGCTTGACTAAACGATAAATGCGTCATCCCCTGCATTTCACACAATACGGAAAACTACTATGATTTGAGCTATATCACATGAGGCAGCACACATGGGATAACTACATGTAATAATATAACGGCTACCAAACTACAAAATCCATCTTTTATTCTTCAAATAGGCATGGTTCTTCTTCTTTTTACAGGTTGAAACATCATCGAAACCAGTTAATCTTTGACAATTGCAGCGATATGGATGGATATATTTCTATACCGGGTAAAAGTTTGAGAATTCATTTGCAACTTGTCAAGGGTGATATTACTGGTATGAACACACAATCAGTTGTGGTCTTCAGAAAGCCAGATGGCACTGCAGAAGGTGATTCACTGAGAGTGTTACGGGCAGCAGGAGATTATGTAGAAGAGGAGTACAACGCTGCTAAAGCACGAGGAGGGAGAGAAGTAGCTAAAGGTGTTGTGCTGACTGGGGCAGGAAATCTAAGTCAACAACGGTACATTCTTCATCTCCAATTTGACGTCGACAATATTGTTAGAGTGAAAGATGCGTTCATGACAGCGCTGTGCCTGGCGGATAAAAAGGAGTTGCAGTCTGTCCTTCCCCTTCCTTGGTAAAGCCGGACCTATCAATACTACCGTGATGGAATTGTTTTCAGAATTCACTGACCAACATCGACCCATTTGTCTACATTTCATTCAGATAGTCTGTGCAGAATATGCTGGTATCACTCAGGATAACCAATTGCAACAGATAGCTGAGTTTGACAAGTACAAAAGTTTGATGGTTGTAGATCACCTATTGTGGTTATTGGAAAATGATGGCCTCCGCTATGGCTCCGATAGCTCCGGGCTATACCCGCTATATAAAACGAGTGGAAAAAGTGGAAATTCACTCGAAAAGGAGTGAAGGGAGTGAAACGCAGGACAAATTTCCACTCTAAAATGAGTGTGAAAGTTAATTTTTCACTCTCAATAGAGTGGAAAATTGTCATACAAAATCATATATAATCCAAAAACAATTGTGCACGGATTGAAACGGCTTTTAAACCTTGTTGATCATGCATGTACTGTCCATTGATCCAGGAAATTGCTGTGAAGTGTATATCTGAATGTATATAAATGTAATCATCATATATAATAATGATACATGACTTAAGGGGGGGGGGCTGTACTTAAGGAAGTTTTTTGTTGAATTTTGTTACTGCTTTTTTTTTTTAACCTAATCCAATATTTTTTGACAAAAAAAGTGTATTAAAAAAAAGAAAATCACATTTTTCACATTTTTTTGGCACTTTTGGGTCAAAATTTTAAAGTATGGCAATTCATGATACATGTTTTCATGATCAATTTAAAAAAGTTTAGTGACAAGGTTAAATCTTGGTGTCCAAAAATTTCTGTCATTTATATGCTAAAGTCCATCCTTACTTAATGGTAGGTTGGCATTGCAATCACTGTTCTTTTCATCACAATGGTGCATCATTGTATGCAAATTTAAATATGACTAGCGGGCATCCGCGCTTCGCGCGGACCCGCTAGAAGATTTCACGGAGAGGTTAAACAAAGCGTAAGAAAATGTGATACAATATCAAGAACATGTCCTACATGTATACATAATCCAGACGGGCCCTAAATAATTCGAATATCGCAGGTGCTTTTGATAATCCAGGTATACATGTGCCTTAAAGTAGGTAGGCCTACCTTTGTCTTTCCAGATACCTATGTAGGCCTCCCAGGTGACTTGAAATGCAGGTACCCGTTGTCCCATTGTATCCATGGACCCCATAGGCCTAAGCCCTACCCCTAATCCAGTTACCACAGGTGCCCTTAATGGCACCGGATACCACACATAATCCAGGTACTGCAGAGTGCCGTTATATCGAGATACCCAGGTGCCCTTACTTTATCATTCAAGTAACTTGAATTAATCGCGGGTGCCGAAGATAGCGGGCAGTAATAGTCTTATCACAATAGGCAGAGGTGAGTAATATCAAAGCGTTATAAATGTTTATATAAATATCAAGAGTATGTCCTTATTCAGTACCTAAAGTGCCCTTGATATAATGTAAGTGACATGGTACCCTTAATACACCATGCGCCTAGGCCCAATGTGCTCTTAAATAATACAGATACCCATGTTCCTAATCCAAAAGTACTCCACGTATGCTTAATACACCGGTTGCCCATAGGCATAGGCCCTACCCCTCACAGATGGCCTTAATAACCCAGGTACCGCATTTGCCGGCATTATATCCATACAAATGTGCCCGTATTATATCCAGTTTATAATGGAAAGCGCAGGTATCATAGGTGCCGAAGCTATAATAGCGGGTGGTTAGTCACATCAAAACGTATAAAAGATGAAGGTATTGTAAAACAGCAAGAGTATGTCGTTGATACTCCATGTATCCTAGGTGCCATTAATACTGACATTGGTACCACACCACAGTGCCCTTAATAATCCATATATACCATGTGCCCTTAATAAATCCATGTATGCCATGCATGTATAACACATGGTGCCCTTGATTATTCAGGTACCACTCCATGTACTTTAATAATCAAGATTGTGTATTAATCCAATATAATAGGACCTCCCTGGAGTGCGGCCTGGACTATGTGGTTTATCTTGAATCGAATATTAAGGGCATCCGTGATATCTGTGTATGCGGCTATTAGGGCCTACGTGATTAACAGGTGTGTGTAGGAATACTTAAAATATTCAGAGTATCTGGATTGCCTTAATATCCCCTCCCCCAGTTACCCCCTGTCAGCTCATGTCCCTACCCATTTTGTACCCCAAATAATACAACAGTTGTATTTTAATGTCAAAACTGAAAGTAACTTAAAATTAGCTTTAAAATGTCTCCCCCGATTCTTTTATTGCCCCGCCACCCCGTTTTCCTCCTTTAAAATGTTGATGCTGGTGCCGCCACTGCCCATGCACATACTGTATCCAGGTAATAGGCTGCCCATGCACATACTGTATCCAGGTAATATAGACCTACGTTCTGAGCGTTATATATGGGTTCTATAGTTTTATAGTCGGTCGTTTAGTTTTATGGTCGGCGGAGTCTATCATCAAGATCACTTGTACTATTCCATGATTGTACTTAAACACGTGTGCCATCCGGGTTTTGTTTGGCCTATTTACTTAAATACATTATTCCTCCAATAGGCATGTAGGGCCTAAACGTATGTAGTCCCTTTGTCATGTTTGTTGTGTTCTAAATAAGGCCTCCCGAGATACTACCTAATACACCCAGTTATCACATGTGGCACACCTGCGCATAGTATATCCAGGTAATTTGAGACTATCTGCGTTTTATAGTGAACCCCGTAATCCAGATACCACTGGTGCCCTTACTAATCCAGACACTCTATAATAATCATGATAATATACTACACATTCCGTTTATCCAGATGCCCATGTGCCCTTATAATATCCAGATTATCAAGTAAGGGAAGTGCGGGGAGGAGGAGGTGGCTTTAGGGTATGATGGGGCAATACCGCACGTTCAGTTTATCCAGATATGTGGCCTTAGTAAGGCCGACTTACTATATCCATATTATCAAGTAAGGGAAGTGCGGGGAAGGGGGCTTAGACCTTAGGGTATGATGTGACATTGAACAATCCCGTAATTTACGTGCTATAAGCCGCATTTAATAAGTCGCACAAAGAAAATGAAAGGGGTGTGTGTGGGGGAGGGGTGGGGGTGGGGGTGGGGCGGGGGTCGACCCTGATCCACCAGCCCATAGCTTCATGACCAGCCATGGGGTTACAACTGCATGAGTGACTCCATCAAATGTATTTTCCTTCATTCACTTCAGTCACTTTAATACATGTTATCCTGGATACGGTTTGCGCCTTGCTCCCAGTTTCTTTATTAAAATAAAGGTCTTGGCTTTATGATTAATATTTTGTTTGTGTCTTGCTCTCGTTACATTTTATTGTACTGTACGGTATGCACCGCGGAGAAACCTGCTTTCACTGCATGCCCCGTTTACAATGTACAGTTTGCGCCACAAACGCGTACACACTTTGTCTGCGTCATTACGCGTGCGCCGAATCGCGTGCGCATAGAAACGGTTGGTATGGTACCGCCAGTTTCTTTATCGTTAGCAAACTCCGCGTTCATCTATGTTATTAATGTAAAAGTGTCACTTTAAGATCTGCGTAAGAGTTTTTGTTTACATTTAGAAAATGTCATAAAATATTTTTATTTGTTGGACATATAGTCCCGTATAAATGCTTGTTACTATGCGTTCTTTAAGAATAGCAAACAGTCGCATATACAGAAATGTAGCTATATCCCTGAAGAAAATATTTTGGGTGAAGACCATATATCTTCACTCACTCCGAAAACCACAATTTGTCTCCGAACAGTAGCTACCCGAGTAAAAGAAATTCAACATTTCGGATTTTCACATGTGATCCTTTCTGCGCATGTCTGAAAACGGGGAAAAACGGGCATTGAACTATCTAATTAGCTCGTGTATTAGAGGCGCAATTACCACGCTTTTTCAGTTGAAGAGAGACGCGAGTGTAAAATTATTATTGAACTATCTAATAAAGCGAAGGACCGAAAATTAGTATATAGATACTGAATGATATAAATGAATGATCAAAGAGTTTATACGGAATGATATAATTAAATGATAAAAGAGTTGTGGTAGGCAGCCAAAATGCTACCAATACCAGATCGGTGTTTTTGTCTCCCAAACTTTTTTGTGGGCAATCACCTGTTATTTATTTATTTATTCATTTATTCATTCACATGAAATCTATTTATTATTTATTTATTTGTTTATTTGTTTATTCTTTTGAATTTATTTATTTATTTATTATCTATTTATTTATTTATTTATTATCTATTTATATAATTTTTTATTCATATAATAATTCATTTATTTTACTCATTTGTTTATTAGTTTATTATTAAATATTATATTGTTTTTTAAGTATTTGTTTACTTCGTTTGTTTATTTTTTTATTTGGTTTTTTTATTGTTTTTTTAAATTTATTATGTTGTCATAACGTACCCTGGTAAAACACCCAAGATTATAACCCAAGTGCTAACACTGTAGTAACAGTTTATAACGATACTGTTTTTGGTTACAACTCATGTATAGGCCTATATGCAATATACAGTCATCACAATAAGTAACTGACCAGGTAATACATGTGCTGATAACTCTAAAAGTATAACTCCTACATAAACATATTAAATAATAAACATGTTGAGAAATTTCTCTTCTTGAATTTGAGATATTACACGCTAAGAATGGCTGATTGTTAAGGAAGTTACAATCCTAAATGAACTGTCAAGTCTAATTTTCATTTTCACATTTTCATTTTTAACACGGGGACTCAGACCGGCAAATTCTTGATTACTGGTAGTGGTGGTGCCAATACACCCGCCAATGGCCTGGTTGTTGGATAGTCGGACGGTGGCATTGTTACGGTTAATCAATACGGCACACACGCTTTACCTGTCGTACTCTCCCCGTGTTGAAAAGAAAATGTTAAAATGTAAATCAGACTTGCCCTAACGTTTGGGATCGTAACTTCATCATTAATCAACCATTCTTAGCGTGTAATACCTCAAATTCAAGAAGAGAAATTTCTCAACAACTTTTATAATTAAATATGTTTATGTAGGAGTTATACTTTTAGAGTTATAAGCATGTTTATTACCTAGTCAGTTACTTATTGTGATGACTGTATAGTAAGTAGATTTAAAAGTCACTATACTATAAGAATCATACACTCTTCTAAAATGTTTTACAAATCTTGCGTTGAAACAATCTTTCACTGAGTTAGGTTTTCTAAATATAACACAGATTCCAAACAATCGAGTATTATCTCCATATTTAAAACAAATACAAATATATTTAATACTTATGGTTTAATAAAGGTTTTTGTTGAAATACGTCATACAGTGTCTAAATATCCTTATTCATATTTACCCGTGTCCTCTGTCCGACTTTGACCAATTTTTTTTAAATACATTGTTTTGATAATGACCTGTCATGATATAAGGCCAAAAAAATGTTTGATTGTCCTCGTCCACCCGTCCCTCTAAATCATTCCGACCGAAAAACTTCTTTTTTTTATTTCTTTTTTGTTGTTGAAAATTTTACATTTTTTAAAATAAAATTTCTATTTTTTTTTTAAAGTTTTATTTTTTTACAAATATGAGTCGAAAATCAAAATTTTCATTTTTTTCATTTTTTTTTTTTAGTGTTGAGAAAATAAAATTACTCATCAAAATATGAAAGATTTTGTTCCCCGTTTTGGTAACCACAACAAGTACATCTCATTTTACTTTTGGTACCTGAAAAAAGGGCAAGTGAGAAAAAGAAGAAAAAAACTTTTCCCGACCGACCTACCCAACTTTTAAAAGTGATCTATGGACAATCAAACAAAAACAAAATTGTTGGCCTTTAGCCTTGAGTAGAGCGAGTACATGTTTGACTTCCTTTTGACTTCCTTCCTTCTATACAATAAATATATATAATCTGATACCATATTCCGAAAGATCGTCTATTTGCCTCTTGTCTGTGTTCATGCAGGTACGTTATTATATTCAAATTATATATGCATATTTATTGATGAATCCTACAAACTTTCACAAATTAACATCATTTGATGGTTGTCGATTCAATGGATTAATATTTTGTTCTCATGGCTGTTACTTTGATGACCATTTAAAAACACAGCATTTTCTCTCGCATAGTATGTTGAAAATGCAAATTTGGAAATGTCACAGATTTTCATTAAATGGTGCTAATCATGGCTAATCTTTGTTGTTTTGTGGCAAATTTGGTATTAAATTGTGCCAAAAAGATTCATCCACAATGTCTATCTAGCCTGTTTGGTTAAAAAATAATTGGAAGTCACTCTATAGGACATATACAAAGTGTATGACTTTCTTTTGTTGAGCACTTTACTTTCCTTGTTGGAATATGGTGTACGTCAATATTATCATTGTATGGATGTAAATTCTGGGTGGAATGTAATTTGGCTAATTCAAACCCTTTTTATTCAGCCACTCTGATATCACGCAATTATCTATATTTTGTATGATATGCAGCAAAACCTAAGTGAAACGAACTGTTTGTGATGTATCCTATAGTGGCAGCGGATTAAATGTACCCGCTTTGATCAGTGGCGGATCCATCCAGGATTAAAATTGATGGGGGGGGGGGGGGGGGGGGGGGGCTGACCAAGACCGTATTTTTAATTGGTAGGGGCCTACCCCAAAAAAAATCGTAAAAGATCCCCAATTTTGGTTGCCGTCAGCTCGTGAAATTCTGCTAAGTGGGGGTGGGGGGGGGGGGGGGTAGCCATGTGGTCGTTCCAAAACCGACAAAAATATCGCATGGTAGAACTCGCTAATGTACCGACGGAACCAACCTATGCCTCTGCCCCCCACCCTGTATCCGCCACTGTTGATGAGCATAATTGGAAAAGCATTATATAAAAACACGCATTTAATCCATATCAGAATATGGACCTGTGCCAAACCATTATGACACCTTTCGTTTGAGTAGGTGTAAATAATGCAAATTCATTGGTTAAAGGCATATTGTGTGATCTTTTCCAGAGAGCGCCCTCTATTCATGATTTTTTTTAGAAAGTAGATTTTCTTGCAGATTTACATTTCTGATCATAAATCGTACATACATTCCAAGTTACAGAGTGGTACGATTCCTAATTACCTCAAAATCATGGTTTTAGAGTGAATTTAGAGTGAAAATATAAACTGTTGTGTTATCACGACAGTTTATTTTCACTCTAAAACCATGATTTTGAAGTAATTAAGAATCGTATCGCCCTGTAACTTGTATATGTACGATTTGTACGATTTATGATCAGAAATGTAAATCTGCAAGAAAATCTGCTTTCTATTTTTTTTTCGATGTTGAGGGCGTTCCCAGGAAAGATCACATAATATACCTTTAAAGGTAGATGTTCTGATTGCTGGCCCGATTTTCACCTTGATGTTTTTCTATTTTATAATGCACAATGATGTGCTTAAATTTAACAAGGCCCTGTTGAGAGAGCATTGTCAAAGTAGTTATTTTCCACAACGCTGGTTCTAGTCTCGGTACATTGACACGGCACGGCTCGCTGTGTGTCTTGCTCGATATAAATGAAGCCTGTATATTTCCCTGCTAAATTGCTACACTCTAAAATGCCAATACATATCATCGAAGAAAATCATTTTCCAAATTATTTCACTATTGAAACAAAACATGTGGATACATTCCAAGAAAAATATAAATTAGTTTGTTCTATCATTTTTTCATACATTTTTCTCAAAGATATCAATTGCCGATATTGTCGTGATTGGTCCATTGTGGTTCCTCTAACGTTAAATGAAATATATCCAAATCAATAACTGATCGGCCAATGTTTATGAATCTACTATAATAATGGCTGATTTTTCAATTCATATAATTTTCCCTAAATTTGGCACTTCACATGAACCCTAAGATTGATCTAGCTATAACATAAAATAAAATAAATCAAAGTTTCTGTGTGATACTGATTATTCAACAAGTTTATAAAATGCACACACAAATTGTGACATGATCAAGCGAAATGAGTCACATGTCGGCAGATTTCAATTTTGACATTTTTATGTCCATCATTTAAAAGTGGTTGAAAAATGCTACAGTATGGTCTAAACCCCACTAAAATTGGATGTCTAGTTTTTTAGTTACAAACAATTTACTAACAGTGAAAACAAAGTAAAACATAAGTGGGTCACCAAATCAATATTCCTGACATTAGACCGCTTGATTCCGCTTGATCGCGTCACATATTTTCCATTGCCTTCTACCTTAGGCCAAGAACTTTGAATGACCCTCATAGTTAGCGCACTATATTTGGTGGTTTCCAAAAAAACCCATTGCGGGCGTTCATACAAAGCACCACATTTTAGGGCAATGAGTCATGTGAATTGTTACTAAGAATAAATCAAATAGGTAATTTTAGTGAAAAGTTTAAGTAAACCATCAACGGACACCCGCAGCGTGCTCACACAATTCCTCACAGGCAAACAATTGCACACATTATGTGCAGAGATCAAGTATGCAGACGGTGAATACTGGATCATTTTCCAAAGAAAAAGCGCCTAACTCGCCTTACCAACTGACTAACTTAGATTATTGCAAGTTTTGTGTCAAGGACAGAGTTATTTGTATTGGTTGGCAGATTCTTCTTCTTTATGACTTTTATTTCTAATAAATAAAAGTACCAATCATCATAACCACTGGCAACCTTCTTGGTCTTTGATGTTTTAAAAAAACCTACAACGATATGGATGGATATATTTCTATACCGGGTAAAAGTTTGAAAGTTCATTTGCAACTTCTCATGGGTGACATTACTGGTATGAACACACAATCAGTTGTGGTCTACAGAAAACCAGATGGCACTGCAGAAGGTGATTCACTGAGAGTATTAAAGGCAGGAGGAAATGATGTAGAAGTGGAGTACAACACTGCTAAAGCACAAGGAGGGAGAGAAGTAGCTAAAGGTGTCATACTGACTGGAGCAGGGAATCTTAGTCATCTAAGACACATTTTTCATCTCCAGTTCGATGTCGACAATCTTGTTAAAGTGAGAGATGCTTTCATGACAGCGCTGCGTCTGGCGGATAAAAAGGAGTTGCAGTCCGTGTCTTTTCCCTATCTGAGTAAAGTCGGACCTGTCAATGCCACCGTGATGGAATCATTTACAGAATTTACTGAACAACATCGACCCATTTGCCTGCATTTCATTCAGATAGTCTGTGCAGAATATGCTGGTATTGAACTCAGGATAACCAAGTGCGACATATGGCAGAGTTTGACATGTATAAAAGTTTGATGGTTGATTGCCAGTGTTTGGGTGTCAATTTTTTTTTTTTTAAAACATCTTGTGTAACCTTGATGGATCTCCTGATGAACTTGATGATCTTGAAGAATATGAACTTTATGATTGTGATGAACTATATGAACCTATATGAAGTGCCACACTGTGGCAAGGGTGAGGAGGCTATTCGCCCTTAGTAACCCATACTTCTACCAATCATCTATATCATATATTATGTGTACAGACACAGACCGGGTTGATCCCCTACTCTTTACGAACGAGTCTGTGACCTTTTAACGTGCCCGTGGATTTCAATGACCATGAGCACTACTTTCCAAATAGGCCCTCATTTTATGCATAATAAACAGATTGTTAAAAAGATATAATAATCTGTATGAGGGTGAATCCAAAACAAGAAGAAAGAAAAAAGACAATCATCGCTCAGAAGACGTAGATTAAAAGCTAATTATTGAATTAATTTCAATTATATGGCCACTTTAAACTTCCTTGAATTTGGATAATGGAAATGTATCGGGTTTGTTGATTGTATTAACTAAAGGGTTCGTTCAACAAAAGAAAGTATACCACTTTGTTGATGTCATTTTGAGTAACATTCAAAAAATTTTTTGACCAAACAGGCTAGATAGGCATTTAGATGAATCTTTAATGCATAATTTGATACCAAATTTGCCCCCTAACAACAAAGATAAACCATGCTTAGCACCATTTAAAGAAAAAATCCTGGTAATGCTGAAAAATAAACAACCCGGCGCTGATATTTTGTCCAAACCAGCGCCCGCGAAGCTTGCCCAAAACATTGACTTTCACTTAGGCTTATTTGGTTTAATAAAAGGTAAGCTCCTGGTAGACTAAAAGTAGCTCCCGGTTCTCAATAAATCCCCTGATCCCGGCGCTACTTTTGAAAAAAAGTAGCTCCCAGTAAAAAAACTGATATCTTGAGCCTTGAGCTCATTTCGTCGCTGTCCTGACATAACGGCACATCACTTTACTTAATTCTGTTGCGATGTGCCGTTATGTCAGAACAGCGATGATTTGTTTGAATACACTAGGCATGCTTGACTTAGATCAACTCAAGATACAACTTGTCTTGTGACCCCTTCCACCAAAAAAACCTATGGGGATAAATGTTTTTCTGTTTTACGACTCAATTTATGGAATATTTTACCTAGGTCTCTTCGTGAAGTAAACAGTGCGAAAACTTTCAAGAAACTTCTTAAAACTCACCTTTTTCCTAAAGATTAGATCACTTCCTGGCCTACTGGGTTTTTAAATTATATATCACTTTGTGCTTCAATTCAATCGTATTTTAAAACATATTGTAACTGTTTATTGTGTAAGTTATGTAATACTTTTGATGACTGTATACAACAGTGGCGCGCTCTCTGAAAGCGCTTTTGACTTTGCTTGTATAATATAGGTGTTTTACTGTAAATGCATCTTTTTAATCCTAGTTTTAAAATAATTGCTGTTATTTTGTTGTTAAATACTGTATGCCATTTTTGATGTTTGTGATTTGTACAGTGCATTGATCTTTTGGAAATGTGCTCTATAAGCAAGCACCGGTAAATAACATTGAACTTATCAAACTAAAGATACAATCTTGTGCATAAGACATGGTGGTTCGACTTTTTGACAAAATGCAAATCAGTATTTTTCATTATATAAAGTAAAAGAAGTTTGTCACAAGTGACCCCATGTTATTTGACATGTGATATGTGTTTCGGTGAATTAGGTGGCTTAGATATATTTCATTTTCACATTGGTGGGGATTGTTGTTTTACATTGAACCTGATGCGCAATTCTGCCTATATTATGTTTTAGCAATATATTTTTATTGTCATCCTTGCCTTTTTTATATTATGTTTTAGTCTTATAATATGGTCTGATTGTATGCAGAGTGTTGAATTTTGATATTTGTCCATCAGTTAAAAGCAGGTGGAAAATGCTATGGTATGGTCCATAAGTTGAAAAAAAAATTACCAACTGAGAAATCAAAGTAATAAAACATACACATTTGTCACTTCTTTATACCTATAACTCAAAATCAATATTCCTGACATCCGACTCATTCCGCTTGATCATGTCACATATTTTAACAGGTGTTCTATAATATCAGCAGATAATATTATTCTGGCTAAATGATTATGGAGTATTTGCAGCTTTGTTTGGTATAAACATAGTTTGAGCCCCATCAGCGTACACATGCTATTTGGGCATACGCAAGCGTTAGGCAAAAAAAAAAGGTTTGTCTCAAATGACATAGAGACCGAAAATCTAATGCGGTCTGCGGAGATTTTTCTTCTTCAATTTAGACCTGATCGTTATCTGTTTGGTCAAAAAGTTGGATTTTGCAAGATTTATTGAGAAAATTGAAAAAGAAAAAAATATGGAAAAAAAGAAGAAGAAAAAAATGAAAAAATAAAAAAAATAAAAAAACCCACTAAAAATAAAAGCTAATGCGGGCGGTTTCAGGAATGCGCACGGGTCATTTGAGCCTTAGCCTTACGCATACGATTCATGATGTGCCATGCAAGCATTTTGCACACACACACATGACACTCTTTGAATTAATTCCTTGCTGGTTTGCCAATTTGGAACTATGACTGAACTTAGAGCTAAGAAGGGGAAATGTCACAAACAAAGAGTATATATACTGTAAAACATGAAATGTTCGCGTTTGCGTGTGCAACTGACTCGCAAAAA
Organism: Ophiura sarsii; assembly: GCA_035610835.1. Taxonomy (NCBI): domain Eukaryota; kingdom Metazoa; phylum Echinodermata; class Ophiuroidea; order Amphilepidida; family Ophiuridae; genus Ophiura; species Ophiura sarsii. Next base: position 44,153,045 of record CM069458.1, on the reverse strand, counting down.
TGTCATGCACGCGAATGTTTTGCTTTTTAAAGGCCTAATGACTACTCAACACATTCGCGAAATGTTCATGACGCGAAAAAGGCCGAAGTCGGTGATTTGCGAAATTTTAATGCCGCGAACATATCTTGCTTTACAGTAGATGATGTACCATCCCCACCTACTTTGATTCGTATTATATGAAATTCCACAATTTCTGTAACATACATACACTATGATCCATCACATACTAACAAACAGTTGTTGGTATAAACCTTATTTACAGAAAATAATAAAGAACATCTAATCTGTGTTCCACAATAAGTTAGGTGTCATTTTAAAGATTAAATTATTAATATCAATTTTCCATTTCTGGAAACAACTAGTCTGTTTTGATGTGATTGGTCATGAATTACATAACATATTTGGGGCTCTTTATTTTTGTGCACCAACATTTTTGTGTATAGGTGTTATGGCCTCAATATAACAATGTCCATATCAAAGTGTTTATAGTGCCATCTTTTGATTCCCCAACTTTTTTTTGATAATGACTGTCATGACATTTAGCCTTGAGTAGAGTACATGTTTGACTTCCTTTTGACTTCCTTCCAGAAGTCAATGTTGCAATACAATAAAGAGATATGATCTGATACCATAATCAGAAAGCTCATCTATTTGCCTATTGTCTGTGCTCATGCAGGTATGTTATATTATATTCAAATTATATGCATATTTATGTTGATGAATCCTACAAACTTTTACAAATTCACATCATCTAATGGTTATCGATTAAATAGATTTATTTTTTGTTCTTGGCTGTTACTTCGATGACAATTTAAAAACACAGCATTTTCTCTCCACATAGTATGTTGAAAATGCAAATTTGGAAACGTCACAGACTTTCAATGGTGCTAATCATGGCTAATCTTTGTTGTTTAGGGGCAAATTTGGTATCAAAGTGTGCCAAAAAGATTCATCCACAATGTCTATCTAACCTGTTTGGTTAATAAAAAAATTATTGGAAGTCACTCTATAGGACATATACAAAGTGTATGACTTTCTTTTGTTGAGCACTTCAGTTTGCTTGTTGGAATATGGTGCAAGTCAATATTATCATTGTATGGATGTAATGCACTTATCATTTGCAAGCCTGCCACTCCAATGGTTCTTATTTTAGAAGCAAAAGGTCACAAGAAATGTGCCCATTGAGTAGTACACACTGGTGGGTGGTTAACCACCTTTGGTAGTAATTCACCACATTTATAATTTATAAATGCAACATTTCTGGCCCCTAAGATTTTACAGGCACAATGAGAAAAATATGTGGATTCTTCTGATATCAAAATATCTTGATGTGAAAAAAAATCATAGCCAAAAAAAAAGTGATCGGAACATACACCTTTAACACATTGAAATCTGATCCATATCGTTTAAACATGAAAGCCCAAACACATGATATAATTCCATATCGAACATTAACTGCGCGCGTTACCAAGCGTTTGCGCTATGATCGTTAAGATATTACATGAAAAAACGAGTGCATTGTGTAAGAGTTGCTTGAAATTATCAATTATATCGATACGGAACATGGGCCATGTCACGGTTTACAAATACACAAAATGGTGGATTAAAAACTCAAGCGGGATGATTTTCAATTCATTCATTCCGAGGCCCGAATAGATATAAAGGCCGATCCATGCCCAGAAATACATAATATGCCAACAACAAAGCCCGCCGTGTTGTTCACGTTGTGTGACCAGCACAGAATGTTGAACATTTTACGGAGGCAGATTTGAGAGTTGAAATCAGCGTTGTTGTAGATTGGTTTCGAAATGTTGAAGTGTTTTCTTTACCATTTTTGTTCTTTTGAGATCGCTTGACTAAGGGGAGACGTCAAAACTCGACCGCCCGTTGACCGCCGGTTACGTACGGTTCCGCCCGGTTCTTTCAGGTCAAATGTTTTACTGGTATATGAATATTCACGCATGCAACACTGAACAACTGCCGGTTGACTTAATGCTGTAACCGGACCAATTTACACTATCAATCTGTTACTTTGCGGTCATAATAGCTCTCTCTATAATCGTTCTATAAAAATAACCATTCATAGACTTTCAGTATTGATTTTAAAAAGTTAATTGAGCTATAAACAGATTGAAAAAGCCAACCCCAGCGAAAATCAATAGCTGCATTGTACTGGTTGTCAACTGAGACTTTTATTGCTCACGCGTGTGACGAGGTACCGGTCGTGTTCACCAGAGTGTAACTATTTGACCTCATTATGTGTGTATATTATAACAGACGACACGTTTTGTGAGAACCGGGCGGAACCGGCCGTAACCGGCGGTCAACGGGCGGTCGAGTTTTGACGTGATCCCTAAACGATAAATTTGTTATCCCCTGCATTTCACACAATACGGAAAACTACTATATGATTTGAGCCATATCACATGAGGCAGCACACATGCAGGGGAAACTACATGTAATAATATTTTACAGCTACCAAACTACAAAATCCATCTTATATTCTTCAAGTAGGCATGGTTTTTCTTTCTTTTTACAGGTTGAAACATCATCAAAACCACTTGTTAATCCTTGTAGCAGCGATATGGATGGATATATTTCTATACCGGGTAAAAGTTTGAACATTCATTTGCAACTTGTCAAGGCTGACATTACTACTGTGAACACACAATCTGTTGTGGTCTTCAGAAAGCCAGATGGCACTGCAGAAGGTGATTCACTGAGAGTGTTAAAGGCAGCTGGAGATGATGTAGAAGTGGAGTACAACACTGCTAAAGCACAAGGAGGGAGAGAAGTAGCTAAAGGTGTTGTACTGACTGGAGCAGGGAATCTTAGTCATCTACGACACATTTTTCATCTCCAGTTCAACGTTGACAATCTTGTTAAAGTGAGAGATGCTTTCATGACAGCGCTGCGTCTGGCGGATAAAAAGGAGTTGCAGTCCGTGTCTTTTCCCTTTCTGCGTAAAGTCGGACCGGTCAATACCACCGTGATGGAATTGTTTTCAGAATTCACTGAACAACATCGGCCCATTTGTCTGCATTTCATTCAGATAGTCTGTGCAAAATATCCTGGTATAACCCAGGATACCCAAGTGCAACAGATGGCTGAGTATGACAAGTATAAAAGTTTGATGTTTGATTATCAGTTTTGGGAATCAGCAACAAGCTCTAGCAGCTATGGCACCATATTTAGGAATGCGCCCCTGCCCGAAATTTGATATGATTTGATACTATCAAAAGTGTATCAAATCGTATCAAATACTACTGTATCAAATCATATCAAATAGGGTATGAATTGGGACAATTTGATACTATCAAATCATATCAAATCATATCAAATCAAATTTGATATGATTTGATATGATCCCAAAATTTGATACAATTTGATACTATCAAAAGTGTATCAAATAACAGTATTGTATCAAATAGTATCAAATAGGTTATGAATTGGGACATTTTGATATATATCAAATCATATCAAATTATTTTGATATAATTTGATACAATTTGATATAGTCAAAATTGTACAATTTGATACAATCTGAGAATTTCATACAGCATGTTATATTATTGTTTCATCAAATTTTATTCTTCGGCATATCTTTAAAGCACTTTGTAAATAGAGACACAATATGCTAAAATACACTATAAATTATACTTTGGCATCAGCAGAATTGGCAAGTTTTATAACACAGGTTCCCAAACATACTCGTATCACTATCGTATCACCAAAAATTGTCACCCCTATTTTGTGTACTCAGTAGACGCTAAGATTATAATGCAAAGGACCCAGTTATTCTATAACGCTTATTTATTTCCAAAACAAAATCTGTTGAAAAGAAAACAACTTCTTCAGTTGATCATTGGTAAAAGTTCAGTTATAAATAATTGTTCTTAACGCGAAAAAAAGAAGATTTGTGCACAATCTTGTAACGGTGTCATTCGCCTCCCGAATTGTTCATTGGCACCTCAAACGAAGTATCGTGTGCCGGCAGTTGTGTTGCTCTCATACACGTCAAGACGACCAATGTCCAATGGCGTCATTTGTCCAGTGTTCTGGCACAATAATAGTTAATCATACATACATACATTGCACGACGTTCCACGGTCACAGTTGTTGCACAGAATGGTAGTACGTAGAAATTAAACGGAATCCTTAATGAAAAAGGCACTCTGCCTGCGTCCGCCTCGGAATTGTTAGAAGTTAAAAGAAAATGCAATACACTCTGTATTACTGCTGTAGTTAAACATGCGCGAGCTACCCGCGTCACACAGATAACACCTCCACGACTGCTTGATGGTTCAATGGTGTCCAAGTTGTACATCCAACATCACTAGAAGTATTCAAGTCCGACATGGCGACACCCAATGCAAGCTCTTTTATAAAAATACCCAACTCGCTGAAAATGCATCTACTTTCAGCGCCAATTGGCAATATTATAAAAACCAATTGTGTGGTTACTGCTGTGACGACGAATTTATAAAGCCTATATGAGCTCTCAAGAGAAGTGTTGTTCCCTTCAAACATAAATCTAAACAATAGTTTCACTATTCCATTTTTAGAATGCTTCATGTTGTGTGACTAACTCAAATTATTATTGCGATGATAGCGTCAATGAGAGTCGCTGGAAAATGTTAAATACATACATATATTGTATAGTACCTCAGCAGCGTCTGTTGATTGGTAGATCAATTATATCAGCAAGCTATGCTATTAAACGTTGCATATGATATCGTGGTTTTGTGGTGATTCTACAATAAGTAATTTTGTTCATCTTTAAAAAAAGCTTTTGGCATGTTCTTGCATTGAAGAGACCAAACCATGGTCTACTTGATTGAAACCATCATCAGTGTAATATCAGATAATAAACACTATAATCTCTAATGTTGCTTCATCCATCCTCCAGCAGTCTCTGTTACGTACATACGGTACATGTACATCATCTGTGAAATTAAGAAGATATAAAATGAAAATAAAAACACATTAAAATCAGAATACTGCATTTACATAAGCTATGGCCATGGATACAGGGTGCCAACTAGTCCGTCAGTTCCCATTTGCAATCATGATACTGTTTTTCACCTAAAGCTATATATTGCTAGGGTCAATTGCTTCCTATTGACCATACGTCATGGTAATTAAATGGCTTTTATGATTAATTAATAATTAATAATTGATAAAGTTTCACTACCGGTACTCAATTTGTGCATTGGTACGCTTACAATATTCATCAAAAAGTAGTTATACACTCAACAGGTAATAAATGGGCGTTTAACTCTAAAATGTATATCCTACCTAAAAATATTAAATTATAAAGTCGTTGAGAAATATATCTTCTTTAACTCTTTACCTGACATAGACGCATTAATGAGTCAAAACGACCTTTTTTATGTTTTACCCTATAACTCGTAAACCAAACATCGGAAGTATGGCAAACTATACCTTTTTGGAATCCTTGTGCTCAGCCGAACAATTTGGTATATCTTTTAGTGTAATTGAAGGCATTTGAATTTTTGTGCCCCTGTATGGCGGCCATTTTGGATTCTGGGCTTACGGTATATTTGTCGTGCTGATCGTACGCGATTCTGGTCGTTGCGCCATAACCGAATAACCCACTACAGCAAATTTGGTATCAAAATGTTCAGAATTATAATTCCCATCTCTTGATGCATTTTGGAGGGCTCAAATAGTATAGTTTTCATACAGGACTACTAAATATTTGTAAAAAAAGATGTTACAAAAATTGCATGCTGGGTAACGGTTACCATGGCAACCGCCACGATCGTCCGGTATCGTTGAAATTTTCACAGAAGTGTCCGGCCATTCATAAGCTTTCAGAATATATATAGTTTTACTACCTTACAGAGTCTCATATTCAAATTATAAGTTGATATTTACATGCATGTGCAAATTCACAATTTCTTCAAAAATTAATTTGTCAGGGAAAGAGTTAATATGAGATATTGCACGCTAGGATTGGTTGAATATTGAAGAAGGGACAATCCCAAATGTAAGGTGAAGTCACAATTTCATTTTCACATTTTTCTTTTCAACACAGGGGAGAGTATGACAGGTAGCGTGTGTGGCGTATTGATCCATCGGAACAACACGGCCGACCATCCAACCTGCGCATGCATTGCATCCCCAATTGCAATCCTGGAAATCGCTTCTGTACCCGTGTCCGTGTGCAGAAAAGTAAAATGTGAAAATAAAAATCGGACTTCACCTTACATTTATTTAGTGTCCCTTCCTCAATAGTCAATAATCACTCAATCCAAGTGTGCAATATCTCATATTAAAGAATATATAAATTACTCAACAACTTCATAATTTAATATTTGGAGGTAGGATATATTTTTTAGAGTTAGAAGCCGGGGCCCGGTACCTGTACTTGTCTTGTTTTGGTACCTGCCTGTGTGAAACACCTGTTGCAATATGCACATTGGTATGGTTACTCTTTGGTGTGAATCTAATTAGCTTTCATGTCTTGTTTTGGTACTTGCATTTTTGAAACATTCGTCACAATATGCACATTGGTGTGGTTTCTCTTTGGTATGAATTCTTTCATGTCTTGTTTTGGTACTCGCATTTTTGAAACATTCGTCACAATAGGCACATTGGTATGGTTTCTCTTTGGTATGAACTCTTTCATGTCTTGTTTTGGTACTTGCATTTTTGAAACATTCGTCACAATATGCACATTGGTGTGGTTTCTCTTTGGTATGAATTCTTTCATGTCTTGTTTTGGTACTCGCATTTTTGAAACATTCGTCACAATAGGCACATTGGTATGGTTTCTCTTTGGTATGAATTCTTTCATGTCTTGTTTTGGTACTTGCATTTTTGAAACATTCGTCACAATATGCACATTGGTGTGGTTTCTCTTTGGTGTGAATCCTTTCTGAATGACTTGTTTTGTGTTCCGATGTAGAAACATATTTCACAGAATATATGCACATTTATGTGGATTGTTTTTGGTATTAATCGTTTTGTGCTTGTTTTGGTATTTGAATACATGTACGGAACTCTTTTATTGTGCACATTAGTTTGGTCGAGAGAAAAATTAGAGCATTTGTTTGTCTGACGGATGAACGTTGGAACCAATATCGACGAATCTGCCTTTTATGACGTTTTATATGAATCTGATATAAATTGTCAAATTTACAGAAAACTCCCCCTGCGCAATACTTGCAGATTAATGGCAATGATTTTTCTTCTGCTTATGAAGTTATGGGGTCCCAATAGTTACTTTTTTATGACTGTAGTCTGAATGTATCAATTTGATTACAACCAAACCAACCACTAAAATCGCAATGTGTTTCTTTAGTACAGCAGGAAAAGCGTATTGAAAATCCTAGTTTTACATCGCCACTATAATAGACCTTTAATTAGCAGATTTTTGCCTCCACGAGAGGGTTTTTTAACCCAAAATTGATATTGATTAGAGGTGACAATATCTAGCAGCATATATCAAGAAATACTGGTACCTTTTTGTCATTTTGGACCATATAAATTGTAACACAGTTATTATTATACCACTGTCACTGACTGTACTGTTGACGTTGGAGGCTTGCTTGTCACGATATGCGACCAATAGTAATGTTGATAATTTTTCTAATCTTCAATAATTGTAAAATGCAAATGTTAAACACACATCCTTACCATTTATGTTGTAGTAAAGTCTTGGCATTTCCTTTGCATAGTCAATTCTTGTAAAATCAGCTTATACACCTATCAGTTGTAAGACGCACCCTATGACCCCCGGGAGTGGTGCGTCACTTTACCGAGGTGCGTCGACTTCTCATGTACCATGACGCACCCTGTGTCAAAAAAACGACGGACCATTGCCTTCCAAATACGCACCCTCCGTCAATTTTTGGACGCACCGTTGGTGGATTCTGACGGACCATGACGACGCACCCCGTCGTCAGATATCGTTGACTATAACTGGATAAAACACGATGACTACTGGAAATGAAACTACTTTTAATTCACGGGGGATCTGCCCTTATTCGATATTGTCAACCCTGGCCCTCGAATAATTATATAGACCCCGGACCGGGACCGGGATGGACCATGGAGGGAACCAAGAGGAGAACTTGTATATGCACAATGTTATGTCTGACTGGTCTGGTCTAAAATTCATAAAATATTTAACTGATTATCATAAACGTCAGGATGAGGATGAAACAATTTCGAGAACATTCTGCCCATTCTGCTTTCGACCCGTTCAGTGGCGTAACCAGGAGGTGGGGTGGGGTGGGGGACAGGGGGTGGGGGACTGGGGGTGGGGTGGGCGGCGGGGCATCCTTCATCCCTTTATGTTATACATGTAGGCTTGCGCTTATGCAATAAGGTAAGTAGAAAATTGGGTTCTCGAACGGTGTATAACCAAAATTGGGTTCTCGAAAGTGTATTTAAACATTTGAACTTCGGATTGGAAATTACACCTTCTATAAACCATCAAAGGATTGAAGGGAGCACTTTAAAAATACCAAATACATTTCTAATTTAATCATCAATATCACCCATTACTTCGAGAAAAGGCACCTAAAAAGGCGGAACATACACGTACCGCTATTGTGATAAGTCCCCCCGGGGCTCCCCCCTCCCACCGTTATGCCCCCCCCAAATGAAATTACAAACTCGATGTGAACTTTTGTAAACTAAAACAAATAGTCAGATATGCCCCCCCCCCCCCCCCTGATGATCCACATGCGATGCCCCCTAAATTTGACTAAAATTGCATGGACAACACGGCCACGGGTGATTACGAGTGGTTCCCCCAGTAGAGTAGTCTCAGGCCAAGACTGCTGTATACTCCATCTATCGGCTCGTAGGGTAGGGGTTTTGAATCTCCAGCGGCATGGGTATATTTTCACGAATTGCGAAGAGTGGGTCTAGTTTTCCACAAAAAAATCATATAAATGGGTGTATTTTCGCGAATGCGAAATTTTGGTCTATTTTCCAGATAATTTGCGAACGGGGTCTATAAATGTAGCAAAATCCTTAGAAATGGGTACCGTTTTTTCAAAAAATCACCTTTTAGAAATGGGTAGGCCTATGTTTTTTTATTTGAATCTCCTGCCGCACATCCCCGACCAAATTCAATTCCGGGGGCCTGTCCTACTACCTCTGTGTTCTTAGATTGTTCTGCGCTTGTGCGGAAGAGCGCAATGCTGATCCCCTATCTTATACCATGAAGATGCTTGTATACGTGACACTTCTCTTAAAATGAAAGGTTCTCGGTCTACTGCGGTTCCTTGTTTTTTTCGTTTGCCAAACTCTTGTATTGATGATCGAGTGATTTCAGGCATTTTAGAACATGCGGTATAAAATATCGGAGTGATGTTTGCGGTATTAAAGTGGAGCCTGGTTGGCGGTATTAAGGAGTTATGTGGTATAGTAGCCCTATAGCGTATATTTAAAGGTCGTATTTTGTTGTTCGTAAACAGATGTACACTGTGACGCACCCATGTAAAGTGACGGACCTTGACGCACCCTCCGTCATTTTTTTGACGGACCAAAGGCTGCCACTGACGTACCCTCCGTCAAAAAAAATTGGTAAACGACGCACCCACGACGCACCTCTCCCGGGGGTCATAGGGTGCGTCTTACAACTGATAGGTGTATTACACCTAATTAAAAGTATGTCGAATTCTGCACTGGCATGCTGGCCACTGGACCACCATATTCCATTTTTCGATCTAACAATTCTCTGTAGCTTTAATTTCTGTCCTGTGACTTTCAGCAGTTGCAGTGCTATCCCTCTAGATGTATACTGGATTCCCTGTCAACCTTTTCATTTCAATTGCTTTAAATTCTCACAACAGATCAACAGTCAGTTGACAATTTAAAAATCCCAACTGCTGTCGTCCATTTTGTTTATCTGGATCTGTTTCCAAAAAAATCGCCCAAAAGTAGCCCAATTTAGGATTTTGGGCTACATATGTAAATAAAGCTACAAAATGTGTCTTTCTGATGCTACAGATGGAAAATGTGCTCAAAATAATTGAATTGTGAAAGTTATCTGCTCTTTCTAATTATATATAACCTTGGCTACACACAGATAGTGGAAGTGAGCTACATTTCTGTTACAAATACATGGGTCTATTTCATGAATACAGTACCCCTTTTTGCAGTTTCAGGAGAATTATATCAAAATGTTTACATACAAAATAAAGGGTATAGAACCACATAATGTACATGGAAAGCGTATAACCTAAGGATTGTAAATATGGTTATTGGAAATAAATATATACAAGGTGACCTAAACATTATACAGGGTGTAACAATTAAAATCTTATACATACATATACAAAATGATGATATACTGTTTTTCTTCCACTGTCTAAATAAAGGATGTGTGTTGTTGTATTTGAATAAATTACCCATCCAGCCATATACAATATTAATTGGCCAGCTTGTTAGGAAATATATAGGGTGGTTGCAAAATATATGCAATATAAAATACTGTAACAATTACTAAAAAAAAACAAGTGATGAAATATATTGTATTTTACCCTAAAGGTAATACAAGTTTGAGTGATAACATGAAGGTAAACCATCACTGTAACAACTATTTAAAGCATTGTTTTGCACGATAATTTAATATACAGGGTGTTCAAACTACGCACGATAATTGAATTTACAAGGTGTTCAAACTATCATTTACATTACAGACATGTGTAGGCCTATATGTAATTGCCGTTGTATCAATCCACTCCATTTATAACATTATCTTATCTCAATCTACCGGGCAACCTACAATAGTGAGCAACTGGGCATGTTAAAACTATCATTATAGTATAAATAATTATCCTTGAAGTAAACTTTTGAAACCTAAACAAAAACTTAATTTATGACTGAATGGTTTATCCTACTTTGTTAATCTTATTTGAAAATAAGTTACAGTATTAGCTTAATTAATACTTAATTAAATGATGTAAAGCATGCTTGCATCATTTAAAACCACAATGACATAAGACGTAAATATGATAAGAAAGCTCTCTTACACTCCAATTTCACCCATGTAGTAGCCAACTTGATACATTTTGATATAGTATGAATTTTGTATATTATAGTAATTGATATTTACAACTTTTAAGTCCAGACAGTTCAATTTGATATAGTTTTGATATATTTGACTTTAATAAAAACAGTTGAATTTTAACTAAGTCCAATTTGATATACTTTTGATATACAGTTGACTTTAATAAAGACAGTCAAATTTTAACAAGTCCAATTTGATATAGTTTTGATATAGTTGACTTCAACAAAAACAGTTGAATTTTAACTAAGTCCAATTTGATATATTTTGATATACTTTTGATATAGTTGGCTTTTACAAAGACAGTTGAATTTTAACTAAGTCCAATTTGATATACTTTTGATATACTTTTGATATAGTTGACTTTACCAAAGACAGTTTGATATACTTTTGATATAGTTGATTTTTTGTATTTTAACTAAGTCCAATTTGATATACTTTTGATATAGATTTGATACTATCAAATTCATATCAAATGCCTGGTGCAGATTTGATATACTTTTGATATAGATTTGATACTATCAAAATCATATCAAAAATGTTTTGATATACTTTTGATATATCAAAACTATATCAAATCTGGTTTTGATATACTTTTGATACACTTTTGATACACTTTTGATACAATTATTTCGGCGCGAGCTCATCTTCAGAATCATCAGAATGATGGCAGGTACCATGCCGGGACTGTGGCAGGGACATACAAAAAACAATTGCCTGGTTACGCTGGGACGTGAACATGCCAGGCAGGGTTCAGAATTTACAGGAGCAAATCATGTTTGGTTTAAAGGACACAGAAACTGATCTGATATCCAAGGCTAGTTCATGACACCACAAAAATAATCAATTAGTTGCATTACAATTACTAGTTTGCTTCGAACTGGACCCCTTTTGAAGGCACTGCATATGACAATCATGAAATCATGATAACAAAAAATGATACACACTTTCGCAGATCTTGATTTGCTACGATCATACAGAATCACAGCTGATAATCACTAAAAGAGCACACAATCATGTTCTAACGCCCTCTACTCGACCTTTGACTCTCTGTAAATGCCTTAACAATGTTGTCTTGCTTGAAAGTGTTGGGTGAAATATGCCATCATTATCGAGACCTCTAAACTCGATCAATATCTGTTCCTTTCTGTTAAAAATGCCTGGTAGTACATAATAGCAGTCATGTATACAGGCATAGTATACGGGGTCAAAAAAAGTAAGTCCCCCCCTAAAATTAGATTACTTTGTTTATATAACTTCAAACACAAATAAACGTTTTGAAAAGTTGAAACGATTATGAAAAGATAAAACGCTTGGCTACCATTACAAAGTTTTACATTTTCGATATCATGTTTACTTTTCCCAAAACAGTCACATTTCCCCAAAATGATGTTTTCAGAAAAAGTGGCACATGGTCCATACCAGTCAATTTAAAAACTCTCTCTCGTGATTTTTTTGTCCAAAAACTAGACCAAGTTTGTTTGCATAACTCCGCACAGGATTGATCGTTTTGTTCAATATCATGTTTACTTTTCCCAAAATTGTCTTTTTTCTCCAAAACAATGTTCTCAGAAACTGTGGCAATTTTCAAAATCCTATACAATTTTGTTTGCGTAACACCCCCACACAATTAGACGTTTTGAAAAATTGAAACTTATTTGAAAATGAAAAACGCTTAGCTATTCGTACAAAGTTTCTAATTTTCAATATCATGTTTACTTTTCCCAAAAAAGTCAAATATCCCCAAAATGATGTTTCCGTTAACATGAAATTTGCCAAAATCCAATACAAGTAAGTGCCACTTTTTCTGAGAACATCATTTTGAGGAAATTTGTTTGTTTTGGGAAAAGCAAACATGTTATCGAAAATGTAAAACTTTCTAATGGTAGCCAAGCGTTTTATCTTTTCATAATCGTTTCAATTTTTCAAAACGTCTATATGTGTGTAAAGTTATGTAAACAAAAGTAATCTAATTTTAGGGGGGACTTACTTTTTTTGACCCCTTTATGTACGTATGCAGATGCATGGAAAGAAAACTGTGAAAAGAAGGTGTTATGATAATCAGGTTTTTTCCTATTATATTAGAGAGGTTTCCAACATAAAAAGACAGTTAAAAAACAATGGGACATTTTCTTGATTATTTTCAATTGGTTATAGGTTTTTTTCTTCTTCAAAAGTTGTATACAATGCTTACAATACGGGGATAATTTTGGATCAAAAAATGCTTCATAAATTGTGAGTGAATTGAATTTGGCCCAAGAGCTATGTTATGATTGAAGTGTAAAAATAATTGTTAGGGGGTTTAATAATTTTTATAATACAAATGTGAGTGGCACAGGTGAATGCTTCTGATTTCAATACAGAAATAGTCACAATACAGTTAGGTCATTTCTGAATATATTCAATTGATTGTAAACATGGAATTAATTCATTTGTTTATTTATTTAATTATGTAAAGGGGTAAAACATTTCAGTGACCATAGGACTGCTTTCCAAGTAGGCCCTCATGTTATGCATATAACCTAACCAGTGACAGTTTCTTAAAAGAATGTTCTTAACTGTCACTGATATAACATACGGATTGGTAAAAAGATATAAGAATCTGCTATATATCGGGTGAATCCAAAAAATATATATGCATGGATTGAAATGGCCCTTTAAAACCTTGTTGATGTGTGCATTGATCCAAGAAATAGCTCTGAAGTGTATTAATCAAGAAAATGAAAGTAATCAAATGAAAAATAACCAAAATTGGACAAGTTTTATAAGCTGACCCTTTTTCCCCATTCCAATGGGATTTATACAGTTAAGGGGGCTGTGCACCTTCAGGTACAGCCTCCGTAAAACTGCCGTAACGTCTTCATTATTCATTTAATCTATATGAAAGTATACATTTTTTTGCAGGAAAGGGTTCAATGAATCCAACTATGATCATGAAATTGACCATTTTTGAGAAAATTATAAAAAACACGTTTTTTGACCCATTTTAGGTTTGGAAAAGATGACTCAAAATATATGTTGTTAAATTTTGTCATACTAGTTTTATTCCTCATACAATTCCCTAGGATTTTTTCCTCGTTTTTTAGCACTTTTTGGTCTCTAATTCAAAAAATAATAAATATTTTCAAAAAACAAAAAAGATTCCTAGGGAATTGTATGAGGAATATAATAAAACTAGTATGACCAAATTTAACCAAATATATTTTGAGTTATCTTTTCCAAACCTAAAATGGGTCAAAAAAGTGTTTTTTATAATTTTCTCAAAAATTGTCAATTTCATGATCATGAACCCTTTCCTGCAAAAAAATGTATACTTTTATCTAGATTAAATGAATAATGAAGAAGTTACGGCAGTTTTACGGAGGCTATACGAAGGTGCACAGCCCCCTGAAGACATGTGGCATGATGAAATGAAGTGAGTGTTCACTAAATGCATGTTTATGTAATTTAGTGTGATACTGGGATAGTTACCGAGGGAATGTAGAAAAGTGTTTAATACACGCATAATTTAATTATTAGGAGAAACCATTGCATATTAAAATATCGCCCCAATGAATGTTTCTTGATCAATTGCACTTTAGTATGAAAGTCAGTCACATTTGTGAAGGAAAATACCCGGGGGGGGCACTCAACTTTTTTTGGGTAGGTGTGTGCCGCACAGGGTCTCAAAAAGGGGGGCTACAGAACTGAACTGAGTGGATTTTATGACGAAAAATAGGGTCTTAGGAACTGATTTTTTTCTCAAAAAAGTAGGTCTTGAGAACTGGCCTATAGTTTAATTTTGATTAGGAAGAACGCACATTTTCGGGTTTTTTTATTTTAGAACGCAAACTTTTCAAAAAATTGGGGCTTTGGAACGGAAAATTTCGCGATTTTTGAATTTTCAGTAAAATTAGGGTCTTAAGAACTGATGCATGCTCAAAAGGGGGGTCATAAGAGCTAGCAACAGAGGGTGAAAAAGGGGGTCTTCAGCGCGGCACATACCTATACCCTTTTCCAATGTCAGTGCCCCCCCCCCCCCCCCCCCACCGGGAAAATACTTGACAGGTTCACAAATTATATGTTCTAATAGTCCTTTGATTCTTCTGCTTACATTTTGTAACATATAACATTAAATTTTAGCTCCCTTGCAAATCTAAAATAGAAATATTAGTTGTCTTTGTTGAAAGTTAGGTCTTTAAAAAAGAAATGAGCTCCATTAATATGACCAACCTACTCATTAGTCATGCTACGGTAACACTAACAAGTCATGTCTTTAATGTCTTAACTGTGTAAATCCCATTGAAATGGTGAAAAAAGGGGTCAGCTGAAAAACCTGTCACATTTTGCATATTTTTAGTTGATTTTTACTTACATTTTTTCGGAAGATGAACTAGATTATGTACTACGCTTTATAAAAACAATAATAATTTCATGATTCAATGCACACATCATGGTCAAAGAGCCGTTTTATTATTCACCCTGTACATACATGTAATCATTATATTGTAATGGTCCCATCAAATTGGATATAACAGTTACACCCCTATAAAACCTTTTTGGTTTAACCTGTGTGACCTCTGACACAAGTTTTCCTTTGTTGCTCTATGCATCAGTAGGTACCATCATGCATACTGATGCTACTGTGTCGAGGAGAGTAAGGAACTAAAACTTGGTGTTCTATTTCATCACCTAGGTTGCAATTCATCTTATTTTGTACTAATATTTGTAAAACCTTATTTCATGTTATAGATAACAGTATCACATATCTATGTAAGATATTTTATAACATTTTGATATGTTAGAAAGGTTGAATTTAAAGGCAAAATGGTCTTATGTCGCTGTGGGATTTTAATGTTCCAAGAAAAGATCGTGAATTGTTATAGCGCTTAACTCCCAGGATATGTTCTGAGTTCAAATGTCATTATTCATTGCTATGTACAAAATGTTTATCTTAGGCCAAATTAAATTAATTGTTTGTCTTAAAGCTCGCGCGTTAGTTTATTGATGCGCATTAGAAAACAAAAAATCTGAAAAAACCTTTTCTTTTTTTTTCAAAAAAAATCCCAAAATTTCACCGATTTTTCAGATTTTTATTGATCACATCATCTCACATAAAAAAGTTCACTTTTACAAGGAAATCAATATTTTATATTAAAAAATAAAAATAAAAAATTGGGGAAAAAAATGCATTCCGCATTAGTTTTACAACAGGAGAGGAGCTTTGAGACAAACAATTAATTTAATTTGGCCTTAGATATATTATATAATAATGTTTATATCATATAATATAAAGCAGTTTACCAACCCACAGTATTTACAATAGACATCAATATAACAACAAATATTAAAAAACCACTGGCGAATGTCCCAACGAATAATAAGCAAGGATATTCACCGGCGGGAAATTATAGATATATTAGTTAAAGCAATAAATCAATCTAGATCTTTAACATTAAGAGTATATGATTCTCGATTCAAACACATCTAGCATTTCATAGTAGTAATTTGGGTGATGTTTGGGCGTAATTATGCACCCAATTTAGGTGTATTGTATTACATGTAGTTGCTTAATATGATTTTGGATGCATATATCCATGCACGATCGAATCAGTAAATAAGCTTGTGTTGCCATATACATGTACATTATACAATGTGCCGATTTCCAGGTTTGCAAGATATACACATCTCCAGATATAAATTAAAATGTGTGTTTGACTTGATGCTAATTAAATATGTAAATGATACGCAAATGAGGTTTAATTTACTGCATTTTTCAAATAAGTTGTTTGCGTTAAGGGACTCAAGGAAGTTTTGTTTGAATTTTGTGAACGCTGTAATTATTAAACTATTAATCAAATGCATATAAAAGTATACATTTTTAGAAGGGATTTGGGTCAGAGAATCCATTTTGGGCACCAATTTTGACCAAAAAAGTATTTCTTTTGAGAAAATCACAAAAAATCACTTTTTTGACCAAATTTATTTTGGACAAGCTAACAAAATTATTTGTGAGTAAAAAATGCCCAAAATTGCTTGATTATACTATTAAGACACTAATCTAGTGCCGATTTTCTCATTTTTTTCTTCTAAAGCTGTATTTTTGAAATTTTAACCAAAAATTGAACTATCACATTTTTGGCACTTTTTGGTCAAAATTTCAAACAATACAGCTTTAAAAGAAAAGATGAGAAAATCGGCACTAGATTAGTGTCCTAATAGTATAATCAAGCAATTTTGGGCATTTTTTACTAACAAATAATTTTGAAAGCTTGTCCCAAAAGAAATTGGGTCAAACAAGAAAATGTTGTGATTTTCTCATAAATTCAACATTTTTGGTCAAAATTGACACCAAATTTGGATTCTCTGATCTATTTCCTTTCCAAAAATGTATACTTTTATATGCATTTGATTAATAGTCCAATAATTACAGCACTTGCAAAAATCAAAAAATCAAATCAAAAACTTCCTTGAGTCCCCCCTTAACCCTAACTCTACCCCCCCCCCCCACTTTTTTCAGAATTTTTTCTTCAACGTGGAATGGAAAATCGACCAAAATATCCCCCCCCCCCCGATCCCCCCGGGATATTGCGCAAACTATATGGGCTAGGTCCATTTTTTCATCAAAAAACTTCCACGCCGGGTGGTACCAACGTGCCCAGTCGTTGTGTATTGTGGTATATGGTAGGGTTAGGGTTATATTAACAAAACTTAGAAATTTTTTGAAGAAAAAAAAAAATCAAAAAATTGCTTCTTAACCCTAACTCTACCGCCCCCCCCCCCCACCCCCCCCCCCCCCCCCCCACCACCACTTTTTTCAGATTTTGTTCTTCAACGTGGAAAATCGACCAAAATATCCCCTCGATCCCCCCGGGATTTGATCCAGGGACCTCTCGCACCAGAGGCGAAGAATTCCCTACTACACCACGGCTCAGTTCGCGCAGTGTATTGCGCAAACTATATAGGCTGGGTCCATTTTTTCATCCTAAAAACTTCCACGCCGGGTGGTACCAACGTGCCCAGTCGTGGTATATTGTGGTATATGGTAGGGTTAGGGTTATATGGCTTCTTTACTCGTGAATCTCCAAACTTGACTTCATTGAAATACATTTGGTGTTTTTGGAGTGAATTTGATATAAAAGGGCATTTATGATAAGTTGCACTGTAGGGATTCACATACAGTTAGTTAAACATAGGAGTTTTGCATTGCAGCTTTAAAATTAAGCTAAAATAAGAAAGTGAAATAAATTATAATGCAAAGTTACATTTAATATCATTTCTTCAATTGATAACAATTACTTTACATCATTTGACAATTATTTGACAATTATTCTAATTGGATTTTGGTAACAAGAACAAGAATGTTATATTATTGTCAAATTACATAATTTCAAATGTAGATCTAACCATGTTATAACTTGGTGACCGATGCAAGTTAGCATTTATTTGATATATGATCAAAGTATAAGTTTATACCTGTGTTATATTATGAGTTGATCTAAGATAAGATTCCATGCTAATTTGATATATACAGGGTGAGTCAAAAAACACTGCAATAGTAGAAAGAAACCATTTTGTTTTTCAAAACCAAGTTGAAGTTTGAAACTTTTTAAATGTTGCAAGAAAGATATAATTGTTCCTAACTTTGTGTGAAAAAAATGAAGCTGATCGCATTTTCCATTTATCTTTGGTGACCCTTTATGTTGCACAACCCAATTTACGTGTTTGTCCACGAGCAGAGTGATTTTCAATGGAAATTGCACACTTTGCATTTTCATATTTGAATATACTGCCAACACAAAATTGGGAAATTCCATTTTTTTATTCAAATTTCGAACATTATAAGCAATTCATAGCATGGGTAAAGTAAATTGATTATGTAACTTCCATGTAAACAAGAAAAGATGCATTTAATTCCAAGTACATCACAAATTTACTCAAGTTTCTAAATTTGAATGAGAGACGCATTTTGCGATCTTATGCATGTTTTTAGGTATCTCGTGGACATACGTGTAAAATGTGTGCGCGGGGTAAAAAGACTCACCAAAAGCAGACAGAAAATGATATTAACTTCATTTTTTTGCACAAAGTTAGTAACAAATGAGGTGTTCTTATAAGGTTTAAAAACAAATCAAATATCAACTTGGTTTTGAAAATAAGATGGCATCTTTCCACTATTGCAGTTTTTTTGACTCACCCTGAACTTCACTTTAATATTCTGATTCATTATTGTAAATAACTTGATCCTAGTATATATTTAGATAATTCTTAGATTTGATTGATAGTTTAAAATAACATCATGCTCAATCTTGCTGGATTACTTAAGACAATTATTGATACTTTATTGAATTGTTTGGATACTAGTTGATGATGCCGAAAGTATGATAATATTGGTAATAAGTACAAAAATTGCATGTCAGAGTATGCATAATTGTTTATCATTCTTTCTTTGTCATGTCAACAAACCATTATGATTTCAATTCTTATGTAATAAAGATGAATAAATACTAATGCTACTGATGAGAAAAGCAAAGAACTAAAGCATGGTGTTGTATTTCGTTATCACACAGGTCCTCGTCTTTCCCTGAACCATCCCCTCTAGACCATTATCGAACGATCACCCTTTGACGGGTACAACAATATAATAATAAATAATAATGCATGACTTAAATTGACTCGGTGAGTGACATATTTCTTAACACAATAGCTCTGGCATGAAATATGTGTTTGCCAGAATTGCTATTATTTTGAAATCAATAGAGGGTATTTCACTTTGAGTGTATGAGTTCTGGTTGTAAGTATGACTGTTATGTACAAAATCAAATTGGCATAATAAATTATTTGGACTGATATTTCTTAAACATTTGAATACAATGATATTAAGCGCTTGATTTGTCAACCTTTCATTTAGTTTCATTTGATCATATTATGTGACGTGACCAAGTGAAATGAGTCGCATGTCGGCAGTTTTGAATTTTGATAGTTAAAAGCAGGTGGAAAATGCTACAGAATGGTCTAAACCCCAATAAAATTGAATGTCTATTTTTGTAAGTTACAAACAATTTACCAACTGAGAAAACAAAGTAAACATATTAAGAATGTGTCACTTCTTTCTACCTATAACTCAAAATCAATATTCCTGAAATACGACTCATTCCGCTCGATCACGTCACATATTTTAACAGGTGTTCTAATATTAGCAGATAATATTGTTCTGGTATTTGCAGCTTTATTTGGTATAAATATGGTTTGAGCCCCATCAGCGTACACATGCTATTTGGGCATATGCAAGCGTTACGCATACGATTCATGATGCGCCATGCGAGCATTTTGCACACACACACTCTTTTGAATTAATTCCCTGCTATAAGGCCAAATTAAATTAATTGTTTGTCTCAAAGCTCCTCTCCTGTTGTAAAACTAATGCGGAATGCGGGTTTTTTTCAAGTTTTTTTTGTTTGGTTTTTTTAAATATAAAATATTGAAATCCTTGTATAAGTGAACTTTTGTATTTAAGATGATGTGATCAATGAAAATCTGAAAAATCTGTGAAATTTTCAGATTTTCTTTTTTTTTTTGAAAAAAAAAAAAAGAGATTTTTTTTATTTTTTCTTCAGATTTTTGTTTTTCTAATGCGCATCAATCAATAAACTAACGCGCACGGGAGCTTTGAGACAAACAATTTATTTAATTTGGCCTTAGGGTACGAAAGGGAAATGTCACAAACAAAGAGTATATACTGTAAAATATGAAATGTTCGCGTGCATCAAAATTTCGCGAATTTTGCGTGTGCAACCGACTCGTGACATTTTTATGCACGCAAATGTTTTTCTTTTCGAAGGCCTGGAATGACTGTACTCAACACATTCGCAAAATTGTCTTGCCGCGAAAAAGGCCGAAATCGGTGATTTGCGAAATGTTAATGCCGCGAACATTTCATGCTTTACAGAAGATGATAAGAACCATCCCCACCTACTTGGATTTGTAATATATGAATTTTCATAATTTCTGTAACATACATACACTAAATGATCCATCACATACTATCAGACCAGTTATTGGTATAAACCTTATTTACAGAAAATAACAAAAATAGATGGGAGAAAATAAAGAACATCAAATCTGTGTTCCACATTAAGTTAGGTGTCATTTTAAAGATTAAATTATAAATATAAATTTTCATTTCTGGAAACAACTATAGTCTGTTTTGATGTGATTGGTAAAAAATTACCTAACATTTTTTGTGCTCTTCATTTTTGTGCACTAATATTTATGTGCATTATTAAAGTGCTATGGCCCCAATATATGTCCGTATCAAAGTGTGTATACTGCCATCTTTTGATTTCCCACTTTTTTTTGATAATGACCTGTCATGACATTAGCCTTGGGTATTAGTAGTAAAAGTAAGATGGGTGCTACCTTACATCAATAGTGAGAGTACATGTTTGACTTCCTTTTGACTTCCTTCTAGGTCAATGCTTAACAATAAATAGATATTTTGATCTGATATTCAGAAAGCTCGTCTATTTCCCTCTTGTCTGTGCTCATGCAGGTATGTTATTATATTCAAATTATATGCATATTTATGTTGACGAATCCTACAAACTTTGACAAATTAACATCATCTGATGGTTGAAGTTTAGATGGATTTTTGAATTTTATTAAATTATCATTGACAACATGCATAAATCCAAATCCATATAATATGTACAATATGTATTTCCGGGGAAGGGGGGGGGGGGCACTCATGTATAAAAGTTGTAATCATCCGCGTGAATCCATTCTCAAAACTATACCCTTAACGCGGATTCTCAAGATGCTCAACAAATCATATGGAGGCAAAATTTAGGAGTTGCATTTTTTGGCATTGCTGTATATAGTAGGTTGGATTTTGTAATTTTGAAGTGTTTTCAATACCATTTTTCCTTTTGAAATAACTTGACTAAACAATAAATTTGTTATCCCCTGCATGCATGTTCACACAATACAGAAAAATGCATATGGTTTGGGCCATATCAGTTATCACATGAGGTCGCATGCCAAACCATAGGTAAATTGTCCGTATTGTGTGAACATGCAGGGGATATTACGGCTATCAAACTACAATCCATCTTTTATTCTTCAAATATGCATGGTTCTTCTTCATTTTAAAGGTTGAAACATCATTGAAACCTCTTGTTACCCTTTGACAATTGCAGCAATATGTATATTTCTATACTGGGCAAAAGTTTGAAAGTTCATTTGCAACTTCTCAAGGCTGACATTACTACTGTGAACACACAATCAGTTGTGGTCTTCAGAAAGCCAGATGGCACTGCAGAAGGTGATTCACTGAGAGTGTTAAAGGCAGCAGGAGATGCTGTTGAAGTGGAGTACAAGACAGCTAAAGCACAAGGAGGGAGAGCAGTAGCTAAAGGTGTTGTACTGACTGGAGCAGGGAATCTTAGTCATCTACGACACATTTTTCATCTCCAGTTCGACGTTGACAATCTTGTTAAAGTGGAAGATGCTTTCATGACAGCTCTGCGCCTGGCGGATAAAAAGGAGTTGCAGTCCGTGTCTTTTCCCTTTCTGGGTAAAATAGGAACTTGTCAATATCGCCGTGATGAAATTGTTTCCAGAATTCACTGAACAATATCGACCCATTTGTCTGCATTTCATTCAGATAGTCTGTGCAAAATATGCTGGTATAACTCAGGATAACCAATTGCGACAGATAGCTGAGTTTGACAAGTATAGAAGTTTGATGTTTGATTATCAGTTTTGGGCATCAGTAACAAGCTTTAGCACAGTTGATTCTCAACCTTTTTAGCCCACGAACCCTTTTGACATTCTTGGTCAGTACCGTGACCCCCCCCCCCCCCCCGCCCCCCCGCCCCCCCCCCCCCCCCCCCCGCCCCCCTCCCAAAAAAAATAACCCGATTTATTCTAACTGAAACTGCTTAGTTATATGATGCGAGCATAGCGAGCAGGAGGAAATTTAGCATTTTTCTAAGCCTTTTTAGAGCGAAATATTAAAATGGTTCCCCAAAAAGCTATATTTATTACCCCTTCATGACCCCCTTGAAAACCCTAAATGACCCCCATGTTAAGAACCCCTGTGGGAGTCTAGCAGCTATGGCACATTTTTTTTGTGCCCAGAGCCCCATCCATTCGTCTCCAGAATCATCAGAATGATGGCAGGAACCATGCCGGGACTGTGGCAGAGACGTACAAACATTGCCTCGTTACGCTGGACGCGTGCCAGGCAGGGTTCAGAATTCACAGGGGCGAATCATGTTTGGTTTCAGGACACAGAAACTGATCTGATATCCTAGGCAAGCTCATGACACCACAAAAATATTCCATTTGTTGAATTATAATTACTTGTTTGTTTTGGACTGGAACCCTTTTAAAGGCACTGCATATGACAATCGTGAAATCCTGACAACAAAAATGATACATACACACTTCCGCAGATCTTTATTTGCTACGATCATACAGAATCACAGCTGGTTATCACTAAGAGCGGACAATCATGTTCTTACGCCCTCTACTCGACCTTTGACTCTCTGTAAATGCCTAATTAACATTGATCTTGTTTGAAAGTGTTAGGGTGAAATATATGCCATCATTATTGTAGAATGTAGAGACCTCCAAAGTTGATCAATATATGTTCCTTTCTGTTAAAATACCTGGGGAGCAGTCATGTATACAGGCATAATATATACCTGTAAACAGATGAAATGGACAGAAAACTGTGAAAACAAGGTGATATGATATAATCAGATCTTTCATATTATATGAGTGAGGTTTACAACATAAAAAGACAATTAAAAAACAATGGGAAATGTTCATGATAATTTTCCATTGGTTATAGGCTTTTTTCTTCAAAAGTTGTATACAATGCTTTAAATTATACAATACAGGGATAATTTTGGATCAAAAAATGCTTCATGAATTGTGAGTGAATTGAATTTGGCCCAAGAGGTATGTTATGGTTGAAGTGTAAAGGGTTCAATGAATCCAACCATGAACATGAAATTGACCATTTTGGAGAAAATTATAAAAAACACGGTTTTTGACCCATTTTAGGTTTTGGAAAGATAACTAAAAATTTATTTTGTCAAATTTTGTCGTTCTAATTTCTTAATAATCCTAACAAAAATCACTAGGAAGTATTTGTTTGTTTTTGAATATCTGATTTATTTTTTGATTTAATGACCAAAAAGAGCCAACAAATGTGATTTTTTGTTTTTAACTCCAAAATCATGAAAATCATATTTTTGGCACTTATTGGTCAATAATTAAAATTTTAAAAATCTGATATTCCAAAAAAAATTAAAACAACATTCCTAGGGAATTTTATTAAGATGAATTTGGTGCAATTTCAGAGTTTTTTACCAAAAAATTAATTTGCTATGAATGCATCAAATGTTGAGATAAAAAAGTGATATTTTGGTCAAAAATTTAAAAATCAGCATTTTTGGTGAAATTTGATGCCAAAAATGGATTCTCGAACTCACTTCCTTTCCAAAAATGTATACTTTTATATACATCATATTTATAGTACAAAAGTTACAGCACTTGATAAATTTCATGTTGTGAGGGTTAACAGCCCCCTTAAGGATAAAACATTTCAGTGACCATTAGCACTGCTTTTCGTAAAAAGAAGGCCCTCATTTTATGCAATACTATACAGATTGTTAAAAAGATATAAGAATCTGCTATATATGTGATCGTCCACAACGAATCCAGTGTAAAGTCACCAATGGAAATTTTGATTTAAGTTAAACTCTTCTTCAAATAAGCTTGAAAATGATATATGGCATGCATGTTGTTATAGTTTTGTAAATAAATACTTAAATAATCAAAAATCATCTTGAAAATCTTCTGTTTTTTATTGAATTTTCTTGAGTTTATTAAGCCATATCTCTGAAAAGGCCCTGGTGACTTTTACACTGGGTTTGGGGTGGATGGTCAATGCTGCAATAAAATAAAGAGATATGATCTGATACCATAATCAGAAAGCTCATCTATTTGCCTATTGTCTGTGCTCATGCAGGTATGTTATTATATTCAAATTATATGCATATTTATGTTGATGAATCCTACAAACTTTGACAAATTAACATCATCTGATGGTTGTCGATTAAATAGATTTATTTTTTGTTCTTGGCTGTTACTTCGATGACAATTTAAAAACACAGCATTTTCTCTCCACATAGTATGTTGAAAATGCAAATTTGGAAACGTCACAGACTTTCAATGGTGCTAATCATGGCTAATCTTTGTTGTTTAGTGGCAAATTTGGTATCAAATTGTACAAAAAAGGTTCATCCACAATATCTATCTAGCCTGTTTGGTCAAAAAATAATTGGAAGTCACTCTATAGGACATATACAAAGTGAAGTGTATGACTTTCTTTTGTTGAGCACTTTAATTTGCTTGTTGGAATATGGTGTAAGTCAATATTGTATGGATGTAAATTCTGGGTGGATAATGTAATTTGGCTAATTCATACCCTTTTGGTTCAGCCACGTCTGATATCACGCAATTATCAGTATTTGTATGATATGCAGCAAAACCTAAGTGAAACGATCTGTTTGTGATGTATCCTATAGTGGCAGCGGATTAAATGTACCCGCTTTGATCAGTGGCGGATCCAGGATTAAAATTTACGGGGGGGGGGCTGACCAAGACCGTATTTTTCATTGGTAGGGGCCTACCCAAAAAAAAATCGTAAAAGATCCCCAATTTTGGTTGCCGTCAGCTCGTGAAATTCTGCTAAGTGGGGGGGGGGGGGGGGGGGGGGGGGTAGCCATGTGGTCGTTCCAAAACCAGCAAAAAATATCACAAGGTGAACTCGCTAATGTACAGACGGAACCAACCTATGCCTCTGAAAAAGGTACAGTGGTACACAAAATAGGTATATTGTCAAATTTTACGGGGGCGCCCGCCCCCTCCGCCCACCCCCTGTATCCGCCACTGTTGATGAGCATAATTGGAAAAGCATTATATAAAAACACGCATTTAATCCATATCAAAATATGGACCTGCCAAACCATTATGACACCTTTCATTTTAGTAGGTGTAAATAATGCAAATTCATTGGTTAAAGGCATATTGTGTGATCTTTTCCAGAGAGCGCCCTCTATTCATGATTTTTTTTAGAAAGTAGATTTTCTTGCAGATTTACATTTCTGATCATAAATCGTACATACATTCCAAGTTACAGAGCGGTACGATTCCTAATTACCTCAAAATCATGGTTTTAGAGTGAATTGAGAGTGAAAATATAAACTGTTGTGTTATCACGACAGTTTATTTTCACTCTAAAACCATGATTTTGAAGTAATTAAGAATCGTATCGCCCTGTAACTTGGAATGTATATGTACGATTTATGATCAGAAATGTAAATCTGCAAGAAAATCTGCTTTCTATTTTTTTTTTTTGATGTTGAGGGCGTTCCCAGGAAAGATCACATAATATACCTTTAAAGGTAGATGTTTTGATTGCTGGCCCGATTTTCACTTTGATGTTTTTCTATTTTATAATGCACATTGATGTGCTTGGACACCTCCTTTAAATTTAACAAGGCCCTGTTGAGAGAGCATTGTCAAAGTATGAGGGTCATTCAATAAGTTCTACCTCCTCCCTCATAACATCGCTAATATTAATGTCAAACTCATGACATTTGTAATGATTATAGCTCCAAATCATAGCTACAAATGTGTAGTAAATGAGAATTGATATCTGTTTTACTTTTGTTATGACGCGGTCAAAGCCAGAGAGAGATTTTGGACAACGGACACAGAAAATTACCTTAAAAATA
Organism: Ophiura sarsii; assembly: GCA_035610835.1. NCBI lineage: Eukaryota > Metazoa > Echinodermata > Ophiuroidea > Amphilepidida > Ophiuridae > Ophiura > Ophiura sarsii. The sequence continues at coordinate 44,126,198 of CM069458.1, read as the reverse complement.
TACACATGTTTTCGGGTGTTTTTTCGTGTTGCATGGTTCGATATAAGAGCATGATTTAAATACTGAAAATGGAAATGAATGAATGATATCTGAATATATTACAGTATTATCATGTATAGATAAGATTGTAAACAATATTAACCCAAATAGTGTAATATCAACTCAAATGTATTGCTATGCCTTTGGCATACCAATACTGCCATCAGTCAATTTTTCATTGTTACAACTTGAGCCACAATGACGCCTCGAATGTTAAATCTTTACCATAATAGTCACTTTATGAGTTTTACTTATGTGCAACCTTCAGAATAGTCAATCAGCTAGTCAATGATACGAAATTATCGCTTTGACAGACTTTAAATCCCTCCATTTAGTTTGATATATTGAAGATCGCTTAAAGTTCGCTTAAAGTTATCATGAAAGTCAAATATGACTTTACAAGGTTCTCTATGGGAGGGGTATATTGAATGGTTATCCTGACCTGGATGTGGATAATCAGAGGGCATATTTTTCAAAACCAATCAGTCAACTTTATTGTTTTAAGTCTGTTAAAGAGATATCTGACATTTAGAACTGTTATAATTGACCGATAGGTATGTTTTGCCTCTTACAATAGGCCAATTGAAAAGCACTTTTCATCCGTTTCCGTCACACTAAATCGAGGTTTGGTTCTCAACAGTGCTGCATGTCCGGAAAAGTACAACCAATACTCAGATCAATTTACATTGGATTTGTAGCTGAGGTTCCAAGCTACAATCGTGTGATATTTGATAAGACTGGCACATATAATAATAAAGTTATGAGGTAGGAGGTAGAACTTATTGAATGACCCTCGTAGTTATTTTCCACAACCCTGGTTCTAGTCTCGGTACATTGACACGGCACGGCTCACTGTGTGTCTTGCTCGATATAAATGAAGCCTGTATATTTTCCTGCTAAATTGCTACACTCTAAAATGCCAATACATATCATCGAAGAAAATCATTTTCCAAATTATTTCACTATTAAAATCAATAGGAACAAAACATGTGGATACATTCCATAAAAAATATAAATTAGTTTGTTCTATCATTTTTTCATGCATTTTTCTCAAAGATATCAATTGCCGATATTGTCGTGATTGGTCCATTGTGGTTCCTCTCAACGTTAAATGAAATATATCCAAATCAATAACTGATCGGCCAATGCTTATGAAACTACTATAATGGCTGATTTTTCAAATCATATAATTTTCCTAAATTTGGCACTTCACAGGAACCCTAAGATTGATCTATCTATAACATAAAAAATGATAATTTCAAAGTTTTAGTGTGATTATTCAACAAGTTTATAAAATGCACACACAAATTGTGGCATGATCAAGCGAAATGAGTCACATGTCGGCAGATTTCAATTTTGACATTTTTATGTCCATCATTTAAAAGTGGTTGAAAAATGCTACAGTATGGTCTAAACCCCACTAAAATTGGATGTCTAGTTTTTTAGTTACAAACAATTTACTAACAGTGAAAACAAAGTAAAACATAAGAATGTGTCACCAAATCAATATTCCTGACATTAGACTAATTCCGCTTGATCGCATCACATATTTTCCATTGCCTTCTACCTTAGGCCAAGAACTTTGAATGACCCTCATAGTTAGCGCACTATATTTGGTGGTTTCCAAGCCCAAAAAAACATTGCTGGCATTCATACAAAGCACCACATTTTAGGGCAATGAGTCATGTGAATTGTTACTAAGAATAAATCAAATAGGTAATTTTAGTGAAAAGTTTAAGTAAACCATCAACGACACCCGCAGCGTGCTCACACAATTCCTCACAGGCAAACAATTGCACACATTATGTGCAGAGATCAAGTATGCAGACGGTGAATACTGGATCATTTTCCACACAAAAAAGCGCCTAACTCACCTTACCAACTGACTAACTTAGATTATTGCAAGTATTGTGTCAAGGACAAAGTTATTTTGTATCGGCTGGCAGATTCTTCTTCTTTTTTACTTCTATTTCTAATAAATAAAGGACCATCATCATTATTACCACTGGCATCCTTCTTGGTCTTTGATGGTTTAAAAAAACCTACAGCGATATGGATGGATATATTTGTATACCTGGTAAAAGTTTGAAAGTTCATTTGCAACTTCTCAAGGCTGACATTTCTACTGTGAACACGCAATCTGTTGTGGTCTTCAGAAAGCCAGATGGCACTGCAGAAGGTGATTCACTGAGAGTGTTACGAGCAGCAGGAGATGATGTAGAAGTGGAGTACAACACTGCTAAAGCACAAGGAGGGAGAGAAGTAGCTAAAGGTGTTGTGCTGACTGGAGCAGGGGATCTTAGTCATCTACGACACATTTTTCATCTCCAGTTTGACGTTGACAATCTTGTTAAAGTAAGAGATGCTTTCATGACAGCACTGCGTCTGGCGGATAAAAAGGAGTTGCAGTCCATGTCTTTTCCCTTCCTGGGTAAAGCCGGACCTGTCAATACCACCGTGATGGAATTGTTTTTGGAATTCACTGACCAATATCGACCCATTTGTCTGCATTTCATTCAGATAGTCGGTGCAAAATATGATGGTATAACCCAGGATAACCAATTGCAACAGATGGCTGAGTACGACAAGTATAAAAGTTTAATGGTTGATTATCTGTTTTGGGTATCAGTAACCGGCTCTAGCAGCTATAGACCCCCATATAGTGCCACTGGTTGGCCTCCAGTGTAATGGCAGGAACCATGCCGGGACTGTGGCCAGGACGTACAAAAACATTGGCTCGTTACGCTGGGATGTGTGCCAGCCTGCCAGGCAGGGTTCAGAATTCACAGGACGAATCATGTTTGGTTTCAGGACACAGAAACTGATCTGATTATGACACCACAAAAATTACCTGTTTGCTTCGAACTGGAACCCTTTTGAAGGCACTGCATATGACAATTGTGAAATCCTGACAACAAAAATGATACAAACTTTCACAGATTTTGATTTGCTACGATCATACAGAATTGCAGCTGGAAATTTAGCACTAAGAGCGCACAAACATGTTCTAACGCCCTCTACTCGACCGTTGACTCTCTGTAAAAGCCTTAACAAATGGTCTTGTTTGAAAGTGTTGGGTGAAATATGCCATCATTATTGTAGAGACCTCTAAACTTGATCAATATCTGTTCTGTTCCTTTCTGTTAAAAATACATGGGGAGCAGTCATAGCCAAGGCATAGTATACATGTATGCAGATGCATGGCAAGAAAACTCTCAAAATAAGGTGTTATGATAAACAGGTTTTTCATATATGAGTGAGGTTTACAACATAAAAATACAATTAAAAAACAATTAATGGGACATTTTCATGATGAATTTCAATTGGTTATGGGTTTTTTTCTTCTTCAAAAGTTGTATAATGCTTAAAATACAGGGATAATTTTGGATCAAAAAATGCTTCATGAATTGTGAGGGAATTGAATTTGGCCCAAGGGATATGTTATGGTTGAAGTGTAAAAATAATTGTTAGGGGGTTTTAATAATTTTATAACACAAATGTGAGTGGCACAGGTGGATGGATGTTTCTGATTTCAATACAGAAATGGTCACAATACAATTATAAGTCCTGTATGAATGTATTCAATTGATTGTAAACATGGAATTAATTCATTTGTTTATATATTTAATTTCATGCTTAAAGGTAAAAATCAGTGACCATAATTAGCACTGCTTTCCAAGTAGGCCCTCATTTTATGCATATAATATACAGATTGTTAAAAAGATATAAGAATCTGCTACATGTATATACCAGGTGAATCAAAAAACAATTGTGCACGGATTGAAATGGCCCTTTAACCTTGTTGATCATGTGCATTGATCCAGGAAATTGCTGGGAAGTGTATTTCTAGTTTATCTACCCAGAAAATGAAAGTAATCAAATGAAAAAATAACCAAAATGTGACAAGTTTTATAAGCTGACACCTTTTATTCCCAATGGGATTTGCAAAGGTAAGACATGTGGCATGATAAAATGTATATAAAATGTAATCATCATATAATAATAAATAATAATACATGACTTAAGGGGGGACTTAAGGAAGTTTTTTGTTGAATTTTGTTAGTGTTTTTTTTTTTTAAACCTAATCCAATATTTTTTGAAATTTTGACAAAAAAGTGTATAAAAAAAAGAAAAATCAATTTTTCACGTTTTTTGGTACTTTTTGGTCAAAATTTCAAAGATTAGGTTAGAAAGAAAGAAAAAAAATGTCCCTTCATTAGTGTCTTTACATCATCATCAAGTGATTTGGGCATTTCTTACTCAAAATCATTTTGTTAGCTTTGTTCCAAAAGAAAATGGGTCAAAATTGACGCCAAATTTGGATTCTCTAATCCATTTCCTTTCCAAAAATGTATACTTTTATAAGCATTTGATTAATAGTTCAATAATTACAGCACTCACAAAATTCAAAAAATAAAATCAAAAACTTCCTTAACCCTTACAGCCCCGTACCCCATGAAATCCCATTTCCCAGCCTGTCGGTTCCACCTGGCGCTGAGGTTTTTGGGTGAAATAGTGGCCCCGGGCTACATAGCTGGGCGAATACACTCGCCCAGCATAGCTTCCCCCGTGGCGCAGTTGGTAGAGCGTTCGCCTGTCAACCGAGAGGTCGTGGGTTCAAACCCCGGGGCGTGGTACCTTTTGTTGTGTGTGCTTTTTTTGCTTGAAAAAAATTTCGTTGGAAAATCCACCGGGAGTGTTAGGGTTAATAAGTCCCTCTTTAAATTGACTCGGTGACATATTTCTTAATGCAATGGCATGAAATATATGCTTGACAGAATTGCTATTATTTTGAAATAAATACAGGGTATTTGATGTATGAGTTCTGGTTGTAACAGTTAACTGTTATAATGTACAAAGCCAATTGGCATAATGAATCATTTGGACTGATATTTCTTAAACATTTGAATACAATGATACAAGCGCTTAATTTGTCGACCTGTCATTAAGTTTTACCATGCACATGAGTAAATTGGTCCAAACCCATGCAACTGACTCGCCACATTTTCATACGTGTGAATGTCTTGCTTTTCAAAAACCTGGAATGACTGAACTCAACACAATCGCCAAATGTACATGCCACAAAAAAAACACGAAGTCGGTGATTTGCGAAATGTTAATGCCGTGAACATTTCATGCTTTACAGTAGATGATACGTACCATCCCCAAAACCTACTTGGATAAATTTGTATTATATGAAATTTCACAATTTCTGTAACACACATTTGACACTAAATGATCCATCACATCCTAACAGACCAGTTGTTGGTATAAACCTTATTTACAGAAAATAACTAAAATAGAGGGGAGAAAATAAAGATCATCAAATCTGTGTTTTACAATAAGTTAGGTGTCATTTTTGAATAAGTTCATCAGGATTGTAGATATACATGAAAGTTGATATTTTGTTGAACAAATCCAATAAATGTACTCACATTTAGACGGTTTCGTCAACCAGTTCGGTTGACTTCTTCAGTAATGGTTTGATCCACTTCTTCTTTTTCCCGCGAGAGATAATATTCTCGTTCCCAGGATGCGAAGTTGTTGTGATGAGTGGATCATACACGTGACTCAGAGAATAAATGCCCTCGTCGCGGTTGAGTATGTTAGGCCCCTGTCGTTGTATCCAAATTGCTTCTCGTATCCATCGTTTCTGCTTATCAGTGTCTTTGTCGAGGATTTTTGCCCCTGTCCAGTTTATGGTGTGATTTTCCTGTGCGATATGGTCTGTCACTGCTGATTTGTGTTGTTCAGTTGCTGACTCATTTCTGTTGGATCGTGTGAATTTTCTGTCACTGACTTTGTTGGCGTCCTTTTTATGTTCGTTTAGTCTGGTGCCAAAAAGACGTCCCGTTTCTCCAACGTAGACCTTATCGCAGGATTGACATGGTATTTGGTAAACACAGTCTGTTGTCTTTGTCAGCTCGCGTTTGTCTTTGGGATGGACAAGTAGACTTTTGAGGGTGTTGTAAGGCTTCATGGCAGTTTGGATGTTGTACTTTTTGAACGATCTTTGAAGTCTTTCCGACACTCCCTCGATATATGGTATTACCACCATACCGTTGCTCACCTCGTTGCTGTCCTTTTTCTTGAGCTTTTTCCTTGATTTCTCCTCCATCTGTTTTTTCACTCTTTGGAAAGCCCACTTTGGATATCCACACAGACTTAGCGCTTTCTTTATTCTCAGCTCTTCTGCTAATCGGTCAGGTTCTTCGGTGACAATGTTTTGCATCCGATCGAACAGAGTCCGGATCACGCCAAGTTTCTGGGTTTTTTTAAAGGTTGAAACATCTTTGAAACCTTGTGTTACTCTGACAATTGCAGCAATATGGATGGATATATTTCTATACCAGGTAAAAGTTTGAAAGTTCATTTGCAACTTCTCAAGACTGACATTATTACTGTGAACACACAATCTGTTGTGGTCTTCAGAAAGCCAGATGGCACTGCAGAAGGTGATTCACTAAGAGTATTAAAGGCAGCTGGAGATGATGTAGAAGTGGAGTACAAGACAGCTAAAGCACAAGGAGGGAGAGAAGTAGCTAAAGGTGTTGTACTGACTGGAGCAGGGGATCTTAGTCATCTACGACACATTTTTCATCTACAGTTCGACGTTGACAATCTTGTTAAAGTAAGAGATGCTTTCATGACAGCGCTGCGTCTGGCAGATAAAAAGGAGTTGCAGTCTGTGTCTTTTCCCTTTCTGGGTAAAGCGGGACCTGTCAATACCACCTTGATAGAATCATTTACAGATTTCACTAAACAACATCCACCCATTTGTCTGCATTTCATTCTGATAGTCTGTGCAAAATATGCTGGTATAGCCCAGGATAACCAAGTGCGACAGATGGCCGAGTTTGACAGGTATAAGAATTTGATGGTCAAAAGTGACAGGCTCATGAAATCCGATACTATCAAATGCCACTGTGATGAAATCGTTTTTGGAATTCACTGACCAATATCGACCCATTTGTCTGCATTTCATTCAGATAGTCTGTGCAAAATATGCTGGTATAACCCAGGATACCCAAGTGCAACAGATAGCTGAGTTTGACAAGTATAGAAGTTTGATGAGAATATATTACAAGAAGTGGTGGGGATTATTCAATCGCTTCCCTTAGCTTTGGCATCCACAATGGCTCCGGGCTATAGCTAACTTTAGTATGAGCGTAGGATGCATGCCGGGACTGTGGCCAGGACATACAAAAACATTGACTCGTTACGCTGGGATGTGTGCCAGGGTTCAGCATTCACAGAGTGAATCATATTTGGTTTCAGGACACAGAAACTGATCTGATATTATCCTAGGCAAGCTCATGATACCACAAAAATAGTCCATTAGTTGAATAACAATTACTTGTTTGCTTCGGACTAGAACCCTTTTGATGGTACTGCATATGACAATCGTGAAATCATGACAACAAAAATGATACACACTTTCGCAGATCTTTATTTGCTACGATCACACAGAATCACAGCTGGTAAAAAATCTACATGTCGAGAGCTCGGAACCACAAGGCCTCATCTCAATTTTTTCAAAAATGAGATTATGGTATCAAAATGTTCAGAAAGAAATTCTCTTTCCAGTAACACAGCCTTATCTGCATAACACAACCCCTATCAAAGTTATAGCCAGTATCACAAGGCCTCATCTCCATCTCCCCAATGTGTTTAAAAATCTTCAATAGTCTTTTTATCAAAATGGTCAAAATGGAGATAAGGCCTTGTTTTTCTGAGCCCTCTATGTAGCACTAAGAGCGCACAATCATGTTCTAACGCCCTCTACTCGACCTTTGACTCTCTGTAAATAAAGGTTATATAATAAAGTGTTAGGGTGAAATATGCCATCATTATTGTAGAGACCTCTAAACTCAATCAATATCTGTTCCTTTCTGTTAAAAAGCATGTAATGTATTTACGGGCATAGGCAAATTATGAAAACAAGGTTTTATGATAAGTTCAGGTGGGGTTTTTTTCATATAGGTTTGAAACAATTAAAAAACAATGGGACATTTTCATGATCATTTTCAATTGGATCAAGCACTCATTTCATGTATGAAATATACAGATTGTTAAAAAGATATAAGAATCTGCTATGCATGGGGTGAATCCAAAAACAATTGTGCATGGATTGAAACGGCTTTTTAAACCTTGTTGATCATGTACTGTGCATTGATCCAAGAAATTGCTGTGAAGTGCATATATAATTTATCTCCCAAGAAAATGAAAGTAATCAAATGAAAAATAATCAAAATGTGACAAGTTTTATAAGGTGACCCCTTTTTTCCAAATTCCCAATGGGATTTACAATGTTAAGACATGTGGCATGATGAAATGCAAATACATGTAATCATCATATATAATAATAAATAATAATACATATTTTTAGATCGTGGTGCATTGTTTGCTGACTATACGATTTCTACTTTTAGACAATACGGGAACTGTGACGTCAGTCCGGGAATCACCGAGTTGATACTTCAGTTCCTTCCCGGTGTGACGTCAACAGTGAAGTCGCCCAAACCACTTCATGGTTCATTGCGTTTCTGGCGAGGGGCTTGGATTTGGTATATGGCCGAGCGTATTTGATCTTTTTTTGAATATATTTATTCACATTTTATAAAAATTAACATGTGAAATGTTCCAACTAATATATTGTTTAACTTTTGAAAATAAGTTTCATTAGCACTTTACTGGACCTTTAACCCTTTGAACCCGAAAGGCCGATAAATCGGCCTTATTTAGAACGCACGTATACCCGAAAGGCCGATTTATCGGCCTTTGATCAGGTGACACATTGATCACATGATTTTGAGTGGTCATATGACTTTCAAGTCATGTGATGTTTCCTCGATGTTAGATGCTTTGTTTCTGCATGTTTATGTTCGTGTTTTGATGTCATTTGCTGATGAAAACTGTCAAAAATAGCACGAAATGAGATGAATACGCATGCGCAGATAATTCTCAGGTAGACAGTAATGCATTGTAGTACGGTTATGAATAGCCATTTTGGCGATAAAAAACAGAATAAAGCTGACAAAAAGCAGATGTTTTATTACGAATATCATATTAGTACGATGATAGAGGGCAGTATATCACATATAACGATCAATCAGAGGGTGTACGATAGGAAATCACTACACATAGATTTATCCATTTTTCGCGAATATAACTCAGGGTGGCGCTACCCTCCCCCGCTAATAACTCAGGGTTCAAAGGGTTAACAATGGTCTTGTTGTTTGAAAGTGTTAGGGACACAGAAACTGATATGAAAAAAAAACATTGCAGTTTTAGTCGGAGTAATTCTGTTATACCCTAATTCACAGAGGTATTCATAGTGCATGATTTTTAAGAACGACGCATACTACCGATGTAGGTGTGTAGGGTATAACAGAAAATAGTTAAAAACCTGTTTTTTTACTTTCACTTCAGCGTATTTCAATTGATAAAGCTCACACCTATTCATTGCTAGGCTTATCGTAATTCACTTGTTTACGTCGTAAGAATAACCCTCCTTGAAGTGGCCTTTGAAGACTATTGTTTAGTTGCGATCGACCTCCATGCTCGAGCGGTTTTGATGCCACTTGTTTATCATGTCTATAGAGGCCTTGCACTTGCTTCGGTCAGCTTTACAGAAAGGAATCAACCACGGGCAATGATGGCGTAATGCATACAATCCATTCAGTTTATTCTTTGAATTGACGCGTTTATTTCAAAAGTGATTTTAACTCGCATGGATACAATGGGATTTTTAGCTTCTTATAGTTTTGGTGAACAAAGTTCAGTAGTCTGCCTCGATTCTGCTGTATGCATCAGAAATGTAGCAATATTTGATTCAATATTACATTTTTTGGTCAACGGCGGTCACGATCATATCATCATAAATTGGTAAGATATATGAATAAGTTTATTTTGAACTATATATCTGAATTACAGGAAATTGCAGGAAATACATGAAAATGACCAAATTGTCGGACTCATTTCTCAAGAATTCACAGTTTGGGAACCAAATTTCCCTAAACAGAATGACGTATTCAATAATCCGTAACTTTCCGAATATACCGCAGATTTCGGTAGAAGTTTTGCTGAAATGTTCGTTTCCCTGAGATCTCTTTCTTTGGTGTAAAATATTATCACGCATGCTTACGAGGGACCAAACATCCATTGTCTTAATTAAGAAAATAGATGTTATGCCCCTCGTACGTATGCGTGATAAAAGTTTACAAATAAAATCTAGAAACACTTTTAGTGTGATACGTACACGGGACGTCAAAACCACTCGAGTGTGGAGGTTGATCGCGGCTATACACATGTCTTGAAAGGCCGATTCAAGGATGATTATTCTTACGATATACAATAGGGTGATAATTGATCATGAAAGAAGGGAATAGGATTAGAAATAGGGCTAATCTGCGATTCAGCTCCTCTTCTATTACCTGCCATGGTATAACAGACTGTTTTGATAAAAAACTAAATAGATAGCCCGCACTGACCCTCTCTGCAGATATATGTGACCAGTCACGACAAAAAGGACATGTTGTCGGCAAACACAGTTTTTAGATAGAGGCCAATATATTTGGTGAAATATAGAGAAAATAATAGAAACAAATATGCTTCTTCAATTCATATCTTGTGATTACAAAGTCCGATTACCTTCAACATGGTATCATTTAAAAGCTTAAAATGTACTCTTTCAAGTCATACCAATAACTCGGAATTGACTTGGGCCTCCAACATGTCCATTTTGATGTGATGGGTCACATATACTCACACGTACATCTTCTGAGCCGCACAAAAAATATTGAGGGCAATATTTTTTGAATATTGGACGCACTTCCGGGAACTTGGTTCACAATATTCAATACGCACTTTTATTGTACCGTTTGAAGGCCCATATAAATAATAATAAATAATAATACATGACTTAAATTGACTCAGTGACATGTTTCTTAACGCAATAGCTCGGACATGTAATATATGCTTACCAGAATTGCTATTATTTTGAAATCAATCTAGGGTATTTGATGAGAAGTATATGACTGTTGAATCAAAAATGCTGATCTAGCCGAGATCAGCATTTTACATGGTTAAGGGTGGTATTACAACATATTTAAAACACTGTTCTAATCAAGTTTTGCTGGGTTTTTTTTAGTAGAAACAACACTAATGGCAATTTTTAATGTTCATCTTGAATTCTGAAGTTAATTAATTAAAATTAAAAAAATTCAACATGACATTGTGTTTCTTCAAGCAGGTGGAAAATGCCACAGTATGGTCCAAACGTCCCCACTAAAATTGAACGTCCAGTTTTTTTGAGGGTGATCGGTTCAAGGTTCACATTGGTGTGAAAAAATTACTTTTTGATATTGATATTGAAATGTACCTCACAATATTGGACAACATCTTGGCTAACTGAAACTGCATTCGAAAAGAAGTAAAAATGCGGAAAAGTTTTCGGAACAGTCCATTATTGCCCAAGGGGTAGAAACAAGATGCGTCATGGACGGACATTCTTAGTAGAAGTTGAACTTGCCATATTTTATGTTAATGAAACATTTTCAATTTTTTTAATTAAAAATTGATAGATGACACATTTATCCATTAAATAAGAAATATATTTTAGAAAAAAAGTTCTGGGAAGTAATTACCCTGCCCTTGTGATTACTTTTTGATGCAGAGCTGTCCGTCCGTGACGCAAAAAAAGTTTTTAAGTTTTTAAACTTTTTTCAAGAAAAGAGAGAAAAAATAAAAACATAGTGAGCTATCTCCCCTATATACCCCCTTTCTCATGTAGAAATGAAACTTAACAATGGCGTCAATAAATAAGTTAAATCGGTGATTAAAAGTTGTCACGGACGGACACAAATTTTGTCACGGACGGACATTATTCTGTTCTGAGTACAAATGCCAAGCTGAATCCTGCCCCTCTTACCATAAATGGCAAGAGATATACCTGCTGCATCATATAAATAGACTCTATGCTGTGATACAACTTTTTAAAACAATTTTGACCCTTCTTTGATAATTTTGTGTTCAATTAATTGTGTAAAAGACTGTATGCTGTGATACAACTTTTTAAAACAATTTGGACCCTTCTTTGATAATTTTGTGTTCAATTAATTGTGTAATTAAAGGTTAGTGATAATGGATACATGTAGGCATCCAACAATGTTTTGAGTTTTTCAAAGTTTCATGAAGAAAAAGCCTGCAACTTTTGATAGTGCAAAGCTTAAAATTATATTTGTGCTAACATCTCCAATGATACTTTGTGATTTCAATGCTGTTACTTGCTTTTATTTTACATACACATATTATATGGGGCAATTTTAACTGATCTCATGCTACCCCTTTTATTTGCAAGCATTATTTCAGCATGTACAGGCAGTAGGCCTAAGGTTAACAAATAACAAGCGCAAGCTATACTACAGATTCACCAAAGAAGATCTGCTGAGGGTTCACAAATGCGCAAATAAGCAAATGACTTCATTTGACTTCAAGTTTTAGATGTTAGCGCCTATTAACTTGCTGCTATTAAAGGAACACAATGTCATGTTGAATTTTTTTTATTTTAATTAATTTACTTCAGAATTCAAGATGAACATTAAAAATTGCCATTACTGTTGTTTCTACTAATAAAAACCCTGGCAAAACTTGAATAAAACAATGTTTTAAATATGTTGGAATACCACCCCTAACCATGTAAAATGCTGTTTGCGGCTCTACCAGCATTTTTGAATCGATGTTTTGTTGTACAAAGAGGGCTGATTTTTCTTAATCCTTATAGGTACATGTATAAGTTCATACATGTAATACAATTGTAAAAATATACAAATCCCAGTTTTTATCATCTATTTTGTAATTGAGGGCGTTGCCTCCACCGCATCTCTCAATGCCCCTTTAAGCATAGAATGATCAAACCAATGAACAAAAAATGACTTCTAGATGAGATGTACTAAAATTTTGCAATCTTATAATTACAATGTAAACTAAAACATGAAATATTTTTAAAATCTAACATAAAGCATCAACCAATATTACTTGGAAAAAGTTGCATTTTGAGTTTGCCTTGAAAATGTTGAAGTTAGGAGACATATAGTTGCTGGTAACTGTGGTTGAATGGTTGAAAGCTTTGTCTCCATTCGATGTACATGAGTTCTGTTTGAAACAAGAAGATGGTTATCGACACATGATCAAAGATATATCTTCAGACTTTTGAGTATGAGTTTTTATAAGATCAAGCAAGTATGTTTGATGGTGTCACATGTAACATGTTCCCTCCAATTTGATTTAAAGATCAGTCTAGCAGCCCTGTTTTGGATAGATTTAAGTGGTTTTCTTTTCAATTGAGTTGAACTATGCCTCAGATCAACAAATTGTGACATCTCACTTACAAGTTTAAGCCTGTAAATGTGTTTTATTATATGCAAGAGATGAAGATTAAATTGAAGCTGTCTTTTTGCACACGTGTGTTTTGATAAATGTTGCCCTAGTTACTATATAAGAAGGAAACCCAAACACACAATGAAAAGCATGTACTTTGTTATCCACTAATCTTGTTAATATGAACAAGTAACTAAACTTAAAGTATTTCTTCTTTCCTTGGATGGCAGATGAATTTAAATGCTATAAAACAATGGCCTAAGATATGTATACAAGTTTATTGTGAGAAAATGTTCACCCAAATGGTGAGGTTGGTAACTTGGATTTGCCATACATGTATGTTGAATGTTGATATGTTGGGAAAAGACAAACTTTATTACACAGACTGAATAAATCACCACCTAACATGCATTTGCTCTCTATTTTGTAGTATATGATGTCATTTTTTCACAAAAACTTCACGCAAAGTATGAATAAAAAGTGATTTTGAATTTATTCTTGCGGTGAACATTTGTGTCCGTCCGTGACGCCCAAAATTGTCCGTCCGTGACACAAATTGTCAGCCCTCTCTTGTAAAAAAAAAGATCAGCTTTCACCAGCTGTGTATCAGGTAATCAAGTCATATATCTTAGATACTGTTTAGCCTGAAAAGAATTGTGGAGTAACTAATGTCTTAGATAGAAACAGAAAAAGAGTACATAAAAGTACAGAACCCTATTTCTATCTTGTCCGTCCGTGACGCAAATGTTTTGGTCATCCTATTTTTAGTAACAAACCACACCTACTAAATTTTTATCAATTTCAATAGAGTTGATGATACTCTTCAACATGAAACATAAAACATTTTTGTAAATGTTAGTAGTTACTTTTTATAGGCAGTTTTTCTCAAATGTTTTAAAAAATGTCCGTCCGTGACAAACCGATCACCCTCTGTTACAAACAATTTACCAACTGAGAAAACAAGGTAAAACAAAAAAAATTGTCACTTCTTTTTTACCTATAAGGCCTTTAAAAAAATGGTTTGATTGGCCTAACATGACAAAAACAAATAGGGTAGGTTGGTCTGGAATTATTTATTTTATTTCTTTAAATCACCTGCTTTGGGGACTTAAAATAGCCGAAAATGAAAGCAAACAGTCAGAAACTTTAATACTTTGTTCAATTTTTATTTTTTATATATACGAGGGGGTATCAAAAAGTTTTAGAAATCACCCAGACGTGAAGGAGCCAGAAACTTAATTTTGTTATGTGATACTTCAGACATCTTTACTAAGTCCCTGTGCAAAGTTACACATTTCTCCTACTATTTATTATCTGTCCACAGACCGCCATTGTAGAGATCCTCAGATTGACCGCCATTGATTGATTCTCAGATTGCCTCAGATTGTGTTATTCCCAAAACAGCAATAAATAGTTTAAAGTGTAGACAGAAAGAGGTCAAAGGTCATTACAAATAAGCTTGGTGACAATAAATTATGGGTAACATGGGGCGTACACAGATTGACCTCTAATGACCCAACATGACCTTTGACCCTTTCTGTCAACACTTTTTGTAAACTATTTATTGCTGTTTTGGGAATAACATAATCTGAGGCAATCTGAGAATCAATCAATGGCGGTCAATCTGGGGATCTCTACAATGGCGGTCTGTGGACAGGTATAAATAGTAGGAGAAATGTGTAACTTTGCACAGGGACTTAATAAAGATGTCTGAAGGATCACATAACAAAATTAAGTTTCTGGCTCCTTCATGTCTGGGTGATTTCTAAAACTTTTTGATACCCCTCGTATATATATATATATATATATATTTATATATTTTGTGTTTTTTCTCTCTCTCTTAAAATAATAAAAAATATTCAGGGTCGGCGATGTATTTAGGTCGGTCGGGTTAGGCCAATCAAACTTTTATTTTTAGGCCTAACTCAAAATCAATATTCCCAACATACGACTCATTCCGCTCGATCACGTCACATATTGTAAAGGTGTTCTAATATCAGTAGATAATGTTGTTCTGGCTAAACGATTATGGAGTATTGTAGTTTGTTTGGTATTTATAAACATGGTTTGAGCCCCATCAGCGTACACATGCTATTTGAGCATACGCAAGTGTTACGCATACGATTCATGATGTGCCATGCGAGCATTGTGCACACACACACAAGACACTCTTTTGAATTATTTCCTTGCTGGTTTGCCATTTGGAACTATGACTGAACTTTACTTACTGAAATTTACATGCACACGAATGTTTTTCTTTTCAAAGGCTTGGAATGACTACTCAACACATTCGCGAAATGTTCATGCCGCAAAAAAGGCAGAAGTCAGTGATTTGCGAAATTTTAATCTCGCGTACATTTCATGCTCTACAGTAGATGATACGTACCATCCCCACATACTTGGATTTGTATTATATAAAATTCCACAATTTCTGTAACATACATACACTATGATCCATCACATACAAACACACCAGTTATTGGTATAAACCTTATTTACAGAAAATAACAGAAATAGATGGGAGAAAAGAAAGAACATCAATTCTGTGTTCCACAATAAGTTAGCTGTCATTTTAAAGATTAAATTATAAATATCATATTTTCATTTCTGGAAACAACTAGTCTTGTTTTGATGTGATTGGTCATAAATTACCTAGCATATTTGGGGCTCTTTATTTTTGTGCACCAACATTTTTGTGTATAGGTGTTATAGCCTCAATATATGTCCATATCAAAGTGTGTATAGTGCCATCTTTTGATCCCCAAACTTTTTGTTGATAATGACCTGTCATGACATTAGCCTTGAGCAAAGTACACTTCCTTCCTGGTCAATACTAAATAGATATATTGATCTGATACCATATTCAGAAAGCTCATCTATTTCCCTGTGCTCACGCAGGTATGTTATTATATTCAAATTATATGCATATTTATATTGACAAATAACATCATCTGATGGTTGAAGATTTAGATAGATTTATGTATTTTGTTAAATTATCATCGAAGTAACAGCCAGGAACAAAGACAACATGTATACATCCAAAAGCTATAACCACCAACAGGTATGAGCAACATAATATGTATTTCCGGGTGGGGGGGGGGCACTGATGTATACAAGTTGTATAGAAAGAGAAAAAAACGACCAACCCACCTTTTGCATTTTTCAAGATTTTTTTTCTAAAATCTTGTAAAATCACCTGTTTTTTGACCGAAATCTCTCGAAAAATTGATTTCACCAATTTGTAAAAAAAATGTGGACGATAATCTGTCGAGTTTTGCAGATTTCGGTGACATTTAAGGTTTTTAAAAAATTAAAATAAAAAACCCGACCCTACTTGACAAGTCAAACAGGTTGTTGTTTTTTCGTCGCCTTAAAGCGGATTCTCAAGGAGCTCAACGAATTATTCGGAGGCAGAATTTAGGAGTTGAATTTGGAATTGCTGTATATAGGTTGGTTTTAGAAATGTTGAAGTGCTTTCAATACCATTTTTTCTTTTGAAGTCGCTTACCTAAACAATAAATTTGTTATCCCCTACATGTTCACACAATACGGAAAAATACTATGGTTTGGGCCATTTCACATGAGGCTGCTTGCCAAACCATAGGTATTTTTCCATATTGTGTTAACATGCAGGGCACAGGGCATAACTAATAATATTACGGCAACCAAAACTACAATATCCATCTTTTATTCTTCATATATTCATGGTTCTTTTTCTTTTTAAAGGTTGAAACATCAAAACCACTTGTAAATCTTTGATAAACTTAACTTGTACCGATATGGATAGATTTATTTCTATACCGGGTAAA
The DNA here is from genome assembly GCA_035610835.1 of Ophiura sarsii. Taxonomy (NCBI): domain Eukaryota; kingdom Metazoa; phylum Echinodermata; class Ophiuroidea; order Amphilepidida; family Ophiuridae; genus Ophiura; species Ophiura sarsii. The sequence goes on along the minus strand of CM069458.1, from coordinate 44,108,970 downwards.
AGTATGCAAGTTCATTTGCAACTTCTCAAGGCTGACATTACTAGCGTGTCCATACAATCTGTTGTGGTCTTCAGAAAGCCAGATGGCACTGCAGAAGGTGATTCACTGAGAGTGTTAAAGGCAGCTGGAGATGCTGTAGAAGTGGAGTACAACACTGCTAAAACACACGGAGGGAGAGAAGTAGCTAAAGGTGTTGTACTGACTGGAGCAGGGAATCTTAGTCACCTACGACACATTTTTCATCTCCAGTTCGACGTTGACAATCTTGTCAAAGTGAAAGATGCTTTCATGACAGCGCTGCGTCTGGCGGATAAAAAGGAGTTGCAGTCTGTGTCTTTTCCCTTTCTGGGTAAAGCAGGACCTGTCAATACCACAGTAATTGAATCGTTTACAGAATTTACTGAACAACATCGACCCATTTGTCTGCACTTCATTCAGATAGTCTGTGCAGAATATGCTGGTATAACCCAGGATAACCAAGTGGGACAGATGTCTGAGTTTGACAAGTATAAAAGTTTGATGGTTGTCCTTACCATAAAAGACTGCTCATTAGGCAGTCGGTAAGCAGTCAAAGACAATCATTAAGCAGTCAATGACAACTGACTGCTTAATTAGGCAGTCAACATAGTAGTCATTCAAAAATAAGCAGTCAAAGACAATTCCATAAGCAGTTCTGGCAGGTGACTGCCTAATGAATAAGCAGTCATTTGAAATTAGGCAGTCAGTGGAATTGAAGACTTACACTTAGAAAAAATTGATGAAAGCAAATGAAGACTTAATACTTAGATATTTTTTTAATGAAGGCTTATTTTGGTTTTCCTTATTTTGCCATGAGTGCATTTAACTGCATTATCTTGTTAGATATGTGATAAATTGTGGGCAAGCCTGTGATTTTGAAACTTAGGCCTATGTGCAGTTACTACAGAGTGTATTTCCACGACTGCACTGCAGCTAATCATTGCATGCATAGATGAATCTACAATATAGCAAAAAGCACCCAAAATACAGCCTCCTGGTTTCAGCCAACTTTGTCACTCATGGGCAAACATCAACATAGTCTCCAGTTTATGACTAGGACGCACCAGATGGACTAATATATGCAGCCATCAGCTTCCATTTTTTGACCAATCAATTAATAGAATTATCCTAAAATAGGCAGTCGACCAATCATCTTGCAGTCAATGACTTATTCCTTGATCTTCATTTAGGCAGTCGACAAATGAAGCGCTATCTCATTTGCATATTAAGTTTGCTGTGGGAAGGCTTTGCGACTGCTTATAGGCATTTGAAGATGAGCAGTCTTTTATGGTAAGGACAACCATCAATATGTTCCTGTTAAAAATACATGTATACAGGCATAGTATACCGATAGATGGATGGGAAAAAAATTGTGAAAATGAGGCACTATGCTAATCAGGGTTGTTGTATATTGTTGATAGGTTTTCAACATAAACAATTTAAAAAAACAATGGGACATTTTCATGATAATATTCAATTGGTTATAGTGTATTTTGTTACTTCAAAAGTTGCATACATTGCTTACAATAAGGAGATCATTTAGTTCAAAAAGTGTTTCATGTGGCCAAAATTGTGAGTGAATTTAATTGTGCCAAATGAATATGGTTGAAGTGTAAAACTCATTTTAGGCAGTTTAAAATAATTTTGTAACACAAATGTGAACAGCCCAGAAATAAGATACAACTGCATTTGTTTAAATTGTCTCTGATTTCAACACAATCCAATCCAACTGGGTCATGTATGAATGCATTTAATTTGATTGCAAACATGGTTTGAGCCCAGAGGGCAGTACACTCCCTTTTTTCTATCATTATTAGTTTCCACCCATTAGCTTTTTTTAATGGTCATATTGGTATCAAATATGTAAGGTGACTGCCGGAGCTATCGACCATGAACCAGACAAAACTATAGATAGCTCGAGGAAGCCATATGGATCAGAGGCCAGGGAACAAACCCTCACAACAAAATCAAGGCTTCAATAAGCCTAACAACAATTGTTGTTCATGCAAGGCCAGCAATGCTCTTAACATCATGAAGTAAATTTGGGTTCAAAGGTCATAAAAGTGAACAAAGTTGCCAGTCTGAAGAAGCTCCTATAGTTTAATCATCAGTTTCAATTTGGTGAGAAATATGCGGATGTGTACACATGCTATGGGCGACTATTTTGGCATTCACAAGCCTTAGGCATACAATTCATACAATTCACAATGCGCCATGTTGGGCCATACTAGTGTTTTCCGCACACATGCTCTTCCGAGTTCATTTGCAGCCGTTTAAGCAGGTTCGCCAATTTGGAACTGACTGAACTATAGTTAAGAAGGAAATGTTAGTTGTTACAAACAAAGAGTACCAACCCCACCTACTTGGATTTGCATTTTAACAAACCTCGCTAATAAAATTCTGCTCGTCACATAAAATTCCACAACTTCTGTAACACATACACTAAACTAAATGACCCAACACAATAAAACAGACCCTATGTTGGGAAAACTTTTTTTCCAGAAAATGACAAAAGTAGATAGGAGAAATAAAGAAATGCATAATATCTGTGTTCCATATTCTATTTCAATAAGTTAAAAAGGTGTAACTTAAATATCAATTTTCATTTCTTGAAACAACTGGTCTGTTTTGATGTGATGGGTCATAAATACCTAACACATCAGGCTCTTTATTTGCACCAAAATGTGTGTGCATTACCCTACATTGCATAAAAGTAACATGCAGCCCGAACCATCCACTTTTTACAGTATCCCTGCCTTTCTTCCTATTCTTTTGTCCAAGTCGGTCACATCTTTGACATTTGAATTAAGATTCAAGTTTTGCGGTTGAGTCTATGAATTTTATGTATCTAAAATCAGTATTTGTACCCATATGTCTTTAAAATGAATATAATATTTTGATATGATAATATGAACATACACCTAGCACATCAAGTCCCTGACCAGGTGCCTTGAGGTTGGCTAATTCAAAATATATAATCCATACCAAAGTTATGGCGATTTCAATGACCGCGCATAACAACAGCAAAGTTGCACTAGATATTCATTGAACTGTGTGTGATTACTGTCGTCATAACTGTCACACAAATCAAAGATTTCCTATACCTAGTGCAACTTTGCTGTTGTTATGCGTGATCATTGAAATCCCAATAACTTTAAAACCATCCATTCAATTTTGTTAAATGAGGTATCAAACTACGGAGAAGAAATTTGCTCATTTAATTTATATCTCAGATTTTTGGTACCAATTATATATTTTGAATTAGTAAACTTCATAGCACCTGGTCAGGGACTTTATGTGCTAGGTGTATATGTTGTTTGTGGAGTAATAATTTGAATAATATTAAATACTAGTAGAGCTTGGCAAAATCTTTGTCATTTAGAAATTACTGTCTATTTACGTGTCCTAGTAGGTATTTATAAATAAGCTGGAGATGATATATAAGTGAAGTACAAGACAGCTCAGTAAAGCACAAGGAGGGAGAGAAGTAGCCAAAGGTGTTGTACTGACTGGGGCAGGAAATCTGGTTAATCAGCACCCCATTTTTATCTCCAGTTTTGCATCGACAATCTTGTTATAGAGAAAGATACTTTCATGACAGCTCTGCACCTGGCAGATAAAAAGGAGTTGAAGTCCGTGTATTTTCCCTCCCATAGCAAAATAAAAAGGTAGCCGGTGACTATACCCGATAGTTACCGGATGATCACCATCGGGTGCTCTCCAGGTGACAAATTTGAAGATATCCGAATGATCCCGCTAGCGGATACCTTTTTGGACAAACAGTAGCTAAAGCAGGAAGCCACCTGATGGGTTTCCAAAAACTTACCCCAAAAAAGGTTCCCCAAAAATCAATCATCCGATGGGTTTCCAAAACAAAAAGGCTCCCAAATTTTCAAATTTCAACAACTCTCCCATACCTTAAGTACAGTAGCAAAGCGTTGTCGATTTGAGATAAACCCACTGTTCATATGCAAATAACTAGGATGGCGAACCTTATTTGGAAACCACTGTATGCATTATGCATCATGCAAACATATCGTATGTTACGTACGTACGAACATAAATGAAACTGTGCATGCACACCCACAATTGACCAGACTTGACAAGTTTAGCCGTTATTTTATAAAGTAAATAAACCGGGATGTAGGGAAGCTTTATGTTGCCACCCACGGTGGTTTCAGTCCCATTCATTGAATTAAGATGATAAAGTTTTCAAGTTCATGCGTAGTACACTCCACTGGTCGCGAGTTGCGACCACTTGCCACTGAACAGCTCCGTTCGATACCGAAAAACTATCGCTCGAAAAATCACGATTTCTTGATCATTAAAGCTCACCTAAAAAAAATCAGTGGTATTTTCATGTAGAAAACAACTAAGCCTACCTAAACATATCAACATATTTCACATGCTGCTAATGTCGGGGCTAATGTTAGCTTTCAATCTTGCAAGCATTTAGCCCATACATGTCCATTGATTTTGTGACAATAGGCCCAAATTGCATTATTTTGTTCAATAATGATATTTGTTGTTACGTATGAGATCGGTCATACAAAACAGTCTATCCGCAATCAATTTTACGACAAAAATAATGTTTCGCATAGAAATTGGAGCAATTTTTAAAAATTTTAGTAGGCGCCTAACCGCCAAATTTCATTTTTTTTAAAAATAAAAACAGGCCCAAATTGCATTACTTGGTTAAATAATTACATTCTTTTTGTTACTTATGAGATCGGTCATACAAAACAGTTTATCTGCAATCAATGTTACAACCAAAATGTCGTTCATGCAGAAATCAGAATGAAAAAAGCTGTAGGCCTAGCCGTCAAATGTCAACCTTTTTTTTAAATAGGCCCAAATTGCATTAATTGGTTTATCCATGACCATGATGGTTCAATAATGCAATTTCTGGGGGTATGTATGAGATCGCTTATACAAAATGTCTGTTATGTTATTCCACATCCTCCGTATACAAATTCCCAAGAAAAATATGTCATTTCAATTGATTTCTGAACTCTGCAATCCCCATTTGTTCGTACCAGCTTACACATTCGTTCACCCACCTCTCGTACCGCTAGATCCTGGCTCAGTCACCGACGACCGAAAAAGTTTTTTTGCTGGTGGCCACTGGCGGTTAAATGGATTCCCTTTCATCTTTATGGACCGCTTCACTATTAAAATGGAGGGGTGTGTTTTGAATTGATACGATTATTCTTTAAATCTGTACCAAAATGTTTTATGTAGATAAATCCATGATTCTTGATTTAATTTGTCTCTAAATATAAGATGTTTTGGGAATAAAATTATATTTATGAAATCATTTATTGTCTGTAATGTTTACCTCAGTAATTTATCTTTTGTAATCAACCCCATTCAGAGGTTCCTTCAACCATGTTTAAAGGGAACGAACTTGTCCAAATAAGGGCATCTAATTACAATACAAAAACAAGGTGTCTTTCCTTTTTTAGAGCAGCTATTTTTTTATGGTAAATTTAGCCTATTATAAAACCCCTTTTTTCATTAATTTTTCAGAACAATATTCACATATGAATGATGTCAATATATTTAGTCGTTGTTGAACGGGGTACAACAAGGTCTTTGTCGTTGTTTATCTTGAATCGACAACGGTAAGACGGGTTTATTTTGTTTTGAGTTTCCTTCTGGAGGTTTAAAAAATGAGGTGATGAATGAAACATTTTTTGGGGCGGCAGAATGTGTAAATAATTAATAATTAAATAAATGATGCGGTAGCATTTTTGGACGTGGGCCGGAACAGGATATTCAACATTAATTGTAACACAATACATTCTTTATTATATGGGTAAATTGATTTGATAATGAACAGATGTGTTTTATTACTTTATTTAATTTGATATTATTTTAGTTCATAATAATGTATCACAGGTGCCTTTAATGTATACCAACACAATTAAAGTGGATTTTGTCCAAAACAGAATTGAGTGAAATAGAAAATCCATCATGCATCACACTGCCGTGTTTATTCCGATGAGATGAACCGATGCGATACAATATAATTACAATGTTTACAATTTTCAAAATATGACGCTACAATAAATGACACACCCTTAATGAATGTCATGAGCAAGAGGCAGTGCCACGCTTGAGTACAACGTGAATGGGGCCCGCCGCTCTACTACAGTATACATAATTTGACATCAAATTAATATCAACTGATGGTTGAAGACTAGATGGATTTATATTTGGTTAAATGATCATTGAAGTGAAGTAAACAGCCAACAAAGACGCACAACCAGTATATGCATCCACCACCAGGTATGAGCAATATAATATGTATTTGAAGAGGTATTTTGCAAAAGGGCCTACATCCACTTTGGCTCTTATTGAGAAAAAGTCAAAAAACTGTTTCCAAATATTCAAGTTGAGCAATTGAAAAACTGAATGGATTATGAAAGAGGTACACTACATACTAATTGAAATTGATATAAATTTTAAATGTGCTAGTTTTTTTTTTTTTTTAAATCATGTTTACATTTTTTGAAAATTTGGATGTAGGCCCTTTTGCAACAAAACTCCATCTGTTTATACATAAAGAAAAAATACCACACACAAAAAATCATTTATTTTAATCATTGAAAATAAATAAGTTTGATATTGAAATGTATAGGTCACAATCATATGTTTCAAGGAAATAAAGTCATTTTTTTCAAAAATACCTACATCTCATTGTAAACAGCCATTGAAGTTGTTGTTTTGTTGCAAAAGGGCCTGTATCCCGATATAATTCTGGATACAGGCCCTTTTGCAACAAAACAACAATTTCAATGGCTGTTTACAATGAGATGTAGGTCTTTTTGAAAAAAATGACTTTGTTCCCTTGAAACATATGATTTTTCCCTATACATTTCTATATCAAACTCATTTTTTGAAAAAATGCACCATAGCCCTTTTGCAAAATACCTCTTCAATTTTGTACCTAACATTATTAATGATTAAATTAACAATGACCTTCAAAATACACGGTCTCGAACCTGGTCTCTCTTCACTATCCTGGCAAAGAATTGATCACTAGACCACAGAGGCTGTGTTTATGTGGATGACAGATGAATGAGCGCTTATGTATACAAATTCATCATCGAGAGTCTCAAGCAACCGAAATACATTTGGTATATATGAGCTATATTTTTTCTTCTTTTATTCTTCATACATTTTTCTTTCTTTCTTTTTTAAGGTTCAAATATCATTGAAACAACTTGCTAATTCTTAACAAACCTATAGCGATATGGATGGATATATTTGTATACTGGGTAAAAGTATGCAAGTTCATTTGCAACTTCTCAAGGCTGACATTACTACTGTGAACACACAATCAATTGTGGTCTTCAGGAATCTAGATGACACTACAGAAGGTGATTCACTGAGAGTGTTACAGGCAGCAGGAGATGCTGTAGAAGTGGAGTACAACACAGCTAAAGCACAAGGAGGGAGAGAAGTAGCCAAAGGTGTTGTACTGACTGGAGCAGGGAATCTTAGTCATCTACGACACATTTTTCATCTCCAGATTGACACCAATAATCTTGTTAGAGTAAAAGATGCTTTCATGACAGCTCTGCGTCTGGCGGATACAAAGGAGTTGCAGTCCGTGTCCTTTCCCTTTCTGGGTAAAGCTGGACCGGTCAATACCACCTTGATAGAATCATTTACAGATTTCACTAAACAACATCCACCCATTTGTCTGCATTTCATTCAGATAGTCTGTGCAGAATATCCTGGTATAACCCATAACCAACAAGTGCAACAGATGGCTGAGTTTGACAGGTATAAGAATTTGATGGTCAATGACTGGCTCAAAAAATCCGGTACAATCCAAAATAGTTCTTGGCTATGGGAATCCGGTGCTATCCAAAATAGTTCTTCGCTATGGGATGGGCTATGGGATGGATGTAAATATATTATAAGAACTTTTATAATGACCTTAATAGAGAAACTACCAAGTATGGCTCTACGTAAGTCACAAGCAGATGTCTGAAACCTTAATCAGCAAAGCTTTGCCGATAAGGATGCGATACATTGCCGATTTGGAAGAAAACTTTGGAAACACTTCTCAATACAAATCTGACTAGTAAATCTGCAATAACAGCATTTTTTTCAATTGATTATTGGTAAACTTTAAGCGCCATAACTTGAGAGACAAAAAAAAAAAGATACTCTGCACGTGACTGATGATGGTCAATATTAATTTGTCTGGAAGTTTATTCCCATTATTGATCAAGATGGCGCTTGTAAATGGTGTTTGCTGGTTGATATTTTGAATTAATTCCTCATTTGTACAAAATAATTAATTAAAATACTTATCAATATGGATATCGGTCACCATTAATTAACTTGATAACACTGTACATCAAGATCATCTCTGAATGGAAGAATTTACAAGAACCATCATGAATAACCGACTATGTAACAAACACACACAAAGTACACAAACAAACATATTGGGGAAAAAGGGGTGTTACCATATGATCAGGATTATACGGATGATCTGTCATAACAAAATTGACATATGGACGTGACCCGTCGCATCAAAAAGGACATGTTGGAGGCCTGTGTCAAATCTGAGTTATTGGTATGGCATGAAAGAGCACGTTTTAAGCTTTGAAATGACCCCATGTTAAAGTTAATCAGACTTTGTAATCACAAGATAAGATTTGAAGAAGCATATTTTTGTCTATTATTTTCTTTATAATTCACCAAATATATTGGCCTCTATCTCAAAACTGTGTTTGCCGACAACATGTTCTTTTTTACGCGACGTGTCACATATGTTTGGGACATGATTTCACGAATACCATCAGTTTAACCGTTCTAAGTTTTACACAAGTGCACTGCTGAAAGAATTAGTCAGACTTTAGAATCACAATAATATGATTTTAAGGTCAGCATTATTTCCTTTTATACATTAATTCATATAACACCAACTTTGTTGGCCTCTTCTATCTCAAAATTTGAAACAAATATAGATGATCATGCATAACCCTAACTCTATTTCACCACACGGCAACAGAATTTTTTTCCGACACCCAAAATTCACCAGAAAGGTCACCCCGATCCCCCCGGGATTTGAACCACGGACCTCCAGCATCAGGGCCCAGATCCTAGCCACAACACCACGGCTCCCAGACGACACTCGGCGAGTATATTCGCCTCGTTATATAGCGTGGGTCCGTTTTGTAGCCAAAAAACCTGCACGCCGGGTTATAGAAACACTTTTTACGCACAGTTGCTGAATGGTGTAGTAGAGTTAGGGTTAAAGGTAGATGTTCCGATGACATTTTCATAACACAAATTTTTCTCAAACATATGGAGATTTTCATATCATATGAAAGATCACATTTTTCTGACTAACATACTGAAATTTGACGGTCCAAATCAGTATGATTACGAAGAAATCAGTGAAAAACATTGAATTACCGCAAAAAGTGGTTAACTACAAGTATTGTTTCAATACAACTCAATGGGCACATTTCACGGCATCTTGTGCATCTAAAATAATAACCATTAGAGTAATGCAACTCAAACTTTGGAATTACGACTTTTTTAAGGATGATCTTTCATGTAGAATAGAAAACTTCAAGTTGAAAATCGGATCATCTACCTTTAATTGGTTAGTGTAGATTTTGTTTTTAAATATTTTGCTTGAAATTTGTTGACATAGTGCACGGTATAAGTTAATCAGTTCCAAATTGGATCTCTCCGCACATTAAAGTAATCCAAGCTTATATGCGCGGTTATGGCCACATGCACACGGTTAGGGCAGAACACACACTTATGATGCACAGTGCACTTGTTGCCATCACGCATGTCCGTGTCCTTCTGTATTATTCATTCGCTGTTCAAGGAGGCTTCGCCAATTTGGAATGGAATTGATCAAACTATAGTATAACTCATTAGTACTGGTTCAAGCCTGGGCCCATATCTGTTCCGAATTAAGAGACTGCCATAGACTTTGTGTTATGATCAATGTGATCAGTGGTTCATAAGTTAGCATGAGCCAGTTCATCTGGCAACAGCTATATTCTAATGTGCACTACGCCAGTGAACAAGGTTATGATTTCGGACCAAAAATTGTTTTACAGCTAAAATTGTTACTATTAATTTAATTGCGGTAAGCATGGGTCAAAATAACTTTTTTTTCTTTCTGGGAGCTACTTTTTTTTCAAAAGAAGCTCCCAGTTCACAGGGATTTGATAAGAACTGGAAGCTTCTTTAGTCTACCAAGAGCTACTTTTATGAAGTTAAAATATAAAGGTCTACCAAATTTAAAGAAGCAGCTGCACTACACAACTGTCGAATTTTGCGCCACCTGTAAAATGCAATTCCTGCAGAATAAATCGTTCGTAATCAAGTTTTCTGGCATGTTGTTCAATAAAAATATCATATGGAACATTAACTATCACTTTTTATTTGGTTATGCTTTATTTCTTGCTAACTAATACAGTTGAAAATCCCAATGATCACATAATGTTGACGAATATGCGATACTGATTTCATTTGTAATTCCCTCATCACTAGGAGCATCACTACATAATTTTTACACACATCATACTTGAGTGACCCCTTTTGGTAAAATAAACAGACAACCATGCAGTGTTCGAATTCGACGGTATCGCATCGCAAAATGTGATGCATAATTGAGATATTGCGCCTCAATTCTATACCTTGCATCGCAAAATGTGCGATGCATTGATGGGTCAGATTTCTTACTGATTATGCCATTTTTTGACATTATTATTTCTGCAATCAGTAGCGAACTACACAATCACAACCAATCGCGGCGATCGCCATTTTCCCTTCTCATCATGCAATAGCAACTGTCCAAAATCATCATTACGCATGCGTTGTGACTGTGGGAAAGGTCAATTTACAATTTTTCATTCTCAAAAACAAATCAGATTTTTTTCAACTTTCCTGAGGCCCAAGAAAATGATGTCATACTAGTAATTTGATACCACATGTTTTGACTCGAGTTTTTGTGAGATATTGCGAAATTGTCACTCATTGGTAAAAACACGGTTCAAAACATGTGCATTAAGCCTTCGATCGCCGAAATTGCGGTCTCTGATAGCGAGATTCTTTTTAATGAATGAAGGGGCATCGTTTTATTAAATAATAATAACGGAAGAAAATTAAAGAAGAAATATGATGGGTACATCTTACTCTTAGTGTTTCATTACATTTACAAAGGTAAATACTGACTACAAACTAAGGATATTATTGCCAAAAAATCGGACTATAAAAAGTAAGCTTATTTACTTTTAAAATCATGGTTTTTTCCGGGGCTTAGTGAAAAAGAAAAAGAAAAAAACTGCTATACAAATTATATTTTGTATAGCAAAAAACTGCGATGCAAATTGTTGGACTTGCTATGCAAAACAAACTCTGTGTAGCAGTTTCTGCTATGCAAAAAAAAATCCCCGAATTCGAACCCTGCAGACAACAACATTTGCCCAAATCATTTCTGGTTTCTATAGAGACAGGGACACAATAAAATTAGGTCATCATTTGAAGTTAAAATGATTGTATCACCAACCTAGATAAACTTTCGTTCCAACAACCAGGTCACATGCATGCATTCTATTTTTATGTAAACGTGGGCATTTCTTCCACGCTACATTAGATCTCATTCTTTACAGCCGCTATACAGTGACAATTAGAAATGTGTAAATATGGTCTTTATTGTGAATTACAAATGAATGTAATGAACTGGCCAAACAAGCCTAATTAATAAGTAAAATGGTTTAAATTCAGTGAAGCGCAAACAAATATTTTATTGGGCAACTGGAATCACTGGTATATTGTTTAAAGTTTCAAAAATATATAAATTATATGTAGCCCAATGTCACTATTTGATTGAACAACAAATATTATTTTTTTTAAAAATCATACATATAATAAATTGAAACATTTATTTGGGGATGGGGTGGCTGTAATTACAGTGATGTTTGGTTAAGATTTGTAATCAATAAATTGTTACTTTAAACATCCCTCCAATGCTGTCTATGTTTAGATCTCAATTCTTTGGTTTGCATGCATACTTTAATCTTCATGGTTTTAACTGACAAACAAGTTGATAAAGAAAATCTTAAAAATTGGCAAAATATGGGTTGGTCTGGCATACAGAAGAGAGGTTTCTGTTCAACTCTTCAAAGCAGGCCTGTGGCCCGGTGGGGGGGGGGGGGGGGGGGGGGCACTGACATTGGAAAAGGGTATAGGTATGTGCCGCGCTGAAGACCCCCTTTTTCACCCTCTGCTGCTAGCTCTTATGACCCCCCCCCCCCTTTCAAGCCTGCATCAGTTCTTAAGACCCCAATTTCATTGAAAATTCAAAAATCGCGACATTTTGCATTCCAAAGCCGCATTTCTTCGAAAATTTGGCGTTCTAAAACCAAAAAAAAAATGAAAATTTGCGTTCTTGCTAATCAAAATTGAACTTGGGCCAGTTCTCAAGACCTACTTTTTTACAAAAATCAGTTCCGAAGACCCTATTTTTCGTCATAAAATCCACTCAGTTCAGTTCTGTAGCCCCCCTTTTTGAGACCCTGTGCGGCACACCCCTACCCCAAAAAAAGTTGAGTGCCCCCCCCCCCCTCAGGCCTGTGGCACTCCAGGCAACAGCTCACTGGCCAGATCGAAGCCAGTGTGGCTATAATACAGGGTGGTTCAAAACAAGTTAACCCACATCTGACAGCCATTTTCTTCTATTTATTAATTCATATTTATATAAATGTCTTTGCGTTTTATTAAAGCAGTGGTTATTGAGCATCACTGGCAAAAAATCATATATCTTGATTATTTTTCGTTTGTGAAATACGGTAGCTTAAAGATATCATGTGCAAAATTGACTCGTCCACAGATGCCTCCAAATGTTCTCTCAATTCTCTCAAAGAAGTCAAATTACTTGATTTTAGGCCATTTAAAACTTTTCTCTTTACAAACTTTTTTTTGCTAATTGATTATTAATCAACTATTAAAAGACAAAAACGTTGTCTAAAAGTGGTATTTTCCATGTCTATGATTCCTGTTCAGATTTTTTTTTGTCAAATGGACAAAAGGCTACTATGAGAAGGCTACTATGAGAAGGCTACTATGGACAAAAAGATCATATCTGCAATATATGGCTGCTCTGATTAACATTCAGTTTATACCAATTGCTCAGCATATAACCCACTCCATATAACAAGTAGCCGCTGCACGCCCTGGACTTGCTGGGCTCCAAAAGTAGCCCAATTGTGTGGGTGAATTAATAACACTGATTAGTTTACGGTGAGAGAACATGTCAATATTACTTACATTGTTACGAGTTATGCAAGCATGCATTTCCATTTCATAGTCGAGCAAATTTCATTTTTGGAATACCATTTCCTTTTTTGTATATACTTCTTGTCTCTGGACTTTTTTCTTTTAATAATTTTAGGTTTGTCTGGTTACAAAATATGTGGTTACAGTAGTTCATATATGGCATGATTGAATCAATACATTTGGAACGTTGTCTGCCAAGCCAATGACATATGGAAATTTCTTTTGACTATACATGCTATATCAAATGTAAACTCTTACTCAGACATGGATGGTTACATTCCCATACAGGCAAACAGTTTACATGTCCATGTGCAACTTCTCAAGGCTGACATTACTTCTGTGTATGCACAATCAGTTGCGGTCTTCAGAAAGCCAGACGGCACTGCAGAAGGTGATTCACTGAGAGTAATACGGGCAGCAGGAGATGCTGTAGAAGTGGAGTACAACACTGCTAAAGCACAAGGAGGGAGAGAAGTAGCTAAAGGTGTTGTACTGACTGGAGCGGGAGATCTAGCTAATCCTCGACACCTCCTTCATCTCCAGGTTGACGAGAATAATCTCATCAGATTGAAAGAGTCTCTCCTGACAGCTCTACGCTTGGCAGAAAACCAGGAGCTGAAATCAATGGCTTTCCCGTATCTGAGTAGAGAGATGATTCTGCTTAATTCATTCACAGAATTCACCGAACACCGCCGCCCTCTATGTCTGCACTTCATCCAAATAGTATGTACAACGTATGACGAACTAAAACTGACTAAATATCTCATGGTTGACAAATGGGACAGTACAATCTACGACCCCGATTGATCACCCAACAATTGTAACACATAACGGCTGTTTCTTCCCGCACTTGTGCAGGCTGACGATGTGAGAGGACAAACTCATCATTCCATGCAGAGGTCTATCTTTCAGCCTTTGTATCTGCAACATGATGACTATGTGACTTATTTAATAAGTGGTGAATTACCACAAAAAATGTTGTTTAGGTTACACACAAAAAACCTGTTCTATGGGCAAACGGACTTCCCAGGTAGGGTCGGTCTGTCTGGCATTTTTTGGGGGTGGGGGTTCAAAAGTTTCGTGAAAATGTTGCCAAATTTAATTAGGCCAAATTTAATTAATTGTTTGTCTCAAAGCTCCTCTCCTGTTGTAAAAGTAATGCGGAATGCGGTTTGTTTTCAATTTTTTTTTTTTTTTTTTTTTAAATATAAAATATTGAAATCCTTGTTTGTTTTTTTTAAAAAGAAGAAAAAAAGAAGTTTTTTTTCAGATTTTTGTTTTTCTAATGCGCATCAATAAACTAACGCGCGCGGGAGCTTTGAGACAAACAATTAATTTAATTTGGCCTTAACACAATTTTTTTTATTAAAGGGGTTGGTCTGGCCTGTAGAACAGTTTCTTGCCTCAGTGGGCTTTTTCATGAAAACCAGTGCTCACCCTGAGATGCTCATGCACACCACAAAATGGACAACCAAGCTGTCTTCAGAACAGGGCCAGGTGAATCTGTCAACTACCTGGGAGTTAGTATTAACAGCAAGCTTACGTGGAATGACCACTGCAACAAAGTGAGTTCCAAAGTTTCCCAGACACTTGGTATGTTGCGTCAAAACATCTCCTGTTGTCCAACTAGTGTGAAAGCCCAGGCTTACCAAACTTTGGTGCGTCCAAAATTAGAGTATGCTTCCAGTGCGTGGTCACCTCACACCATCAAGGGATCTAAGCGCATTGAGGCTGTTCAGTGTTCAAAATGCAGCAGCTAGATTTTGCACTAGGGACTACCTGCAGACACAGAGTGTCAGTGCTATATGGTAACAAATCTTGGCTGGGATTCACTATACCTGACGGCTACTTCATGATGTAATTTTGTTCTACAAAATACAGCATGGCAACCTAAGAATTCCATTTCCATAACAAGTCAACCCTGCTCCTCTTCAAACAACAATAGCCATGCAATAGCCATGCATTCAAGAAACAAGTGGTTTATGCTTGCATCAACGCATACAAGTACTCATTCTTCATCAGAACAATACCAGTTTGGAATGGATTACCAGGCAGCGCAGTTGTAGCACCATCTGTGAGGATGTTCCAAACAGCAGCACTCCCCACCCCAGGACCGTGTAACTTGCTACATGGTCTTTTTTAAACTCTGTATATATTGTGGATTTTACTCGCACTTGGTACACCCATGCACCTTGACATCACCCGCTGTAATAGTTAGTCATCCGACCCTAGCGGTCACAAACTTGAAAAATTGAAGAATTGAAATCTTATCGAGCTTTGGGCCTGTGAAATCTGAACATATTGGCTGGTTACGGAATATCCTTATTCCATTTACTACAATAGTTTGATCAGGTCCAAATTGGGGAAGTCTCCTTACAGCAGCGAATGAATATAGAAGGACGCTGGCACACATGAAGGCATCAAGTACACTGTGCATCATGCGTGTGTGCGGCCAAAAATTGTGTTTTTGGCCATAATCGTGCGAGTACGCTTGGATTACTTTTACACACGAAAAGATTCAAACCGAATTTTTCTCGCCAATTTGGAACTGATCAAACTATAGTAATCATCTGCTGAAAACCCTCACTATTTATGACATTCATAGGCTACAGAAGGCTATTTTTATGTATAAATTTGCAAATAACATGCTACCTGATTGATTTTCTCATTACTTTAATAAATCAGAGGTCTTCCACTCCTATGGAACAAGGTTTTCACATCTTTATAGACCCCCACAATTTAGAACTGATCTTGCTAGACATACTATTAGAAGACAGGGACCATTGGAGTGGAATGACATTAATGATGATATTCGACACTGTAAATCAGTCAGAAGTTTTAACAATAGATATAAAAAATATTTACTATCGTTTTATTCATGAGGTCATAACTAAGGAACTTCATTCCTAATATATGTATACTTAATTATACCGGTACTTATATAAATCCGTATTCTATCGCCTTGATGTCTTACATAATCATTATTCCCAGATGTACATTATAATCGTTACTGATTCTGTTATTGTAATTTTGTTCATGCCGTTGCCAACATACACTCGAGTTCTTTGCATTATAGCTAATGATTTTATTTAGGTGGCCAGTACCTCCCGAGCTCTGCTCTGATTTGGTCAACCTACCATAGTATATTAATTGTATTGTCATTATTATGTATCTCATTTGTGGAAAATAAACTGAACTGAACTGAACTGAACTGAACTGAACTGCCTTCTTTGCATCGCACCGGTTCGGTCTTTGGAAAAGATGGCATGCGCAAGCTTTATTTGTTCATATACAAAATATCATGATCAAAGACAGTGGCTCAATTGGAAATACGTTTGTCTTCACTTCAATTCAATGATTTTTGAGACAAACTAACCCAATTCAGCATTCATGCAAACAGCATTTTATATCTAAGAATGACATAAGAGAATAAAATATGCTGAATTAACTGCATAATTCATCCATTTTGTAGATATTTTCACCAGGGATGGAACTTCAGATTTTTTTCAACTAGCCAGTCGGGCAGGTAACTCACAGAATCTACCTGCCCGACAAAAATTCTACCAGCCCAAGGTTTTTTCATAACATTTTGCAGCAAACAATGCAAGACTACTTTTAAACTACATTTACATGTGTTTGTCTTTATTGTACGATGTTCCACTGTAACCTAGCCCGTAACAGCTCCTCGTATTCATCATGTTCATCAATCCAATACTCTCTTTAATCTCCTATCAACCTGATCTCCTCTATCATCATGACACACGATCATATGATGATGAAATTACCCTGAACTTACTGTTACTTACACTTTGAGCTTCAAAAATGTTACCCGCCAGTCGGACGGGTACCTTTGAATCTTCACCCGCCCGACTCGAAAGTTACCCGCTATGGGCGGGCGGGCGGGTCTTATTTCCATCCCTGATTCTCACTGGTGCAATCAGTGCTGTATGTGAAACCTTGGTCACAATATTGTAGGCCAAGTCAGAAATGTAAAACACTTTCCACACAACTATTAGTTTTACCATTTACAAAATAAATTTTTCAAAAACCTTTCCCAACTTTAAAGGTCTATCTGAAGGATTTCTTCTGAACCAATGCTAGGTATGCTTTACTTATTTCAAGGCATTTCTCATGGTGATTTCAAATATGGTAATGAAATTCAATAAAATATTGACATTTTTTAAACATTTTGTGAAATTTTAGAATGTCGTCTGCAGACGCCTGCCGCGTGGAAAGTGTTAACATTTTTTGACACTGATGTTGAACTTTCACTTTCAGCTTTGCTTGGCCAACATTCTGAAATGCTATTCTCGTTTTTGTAACTGCCAGATTGCAGTGCATGACAATCTACTGGTACTAACTGGCCCCACAGCTACCTCGAGGAAACGCTGCCTTTCGATGTGAACTAAATATAATTATGTCTCACCTTAAGGCCAAAACAAAAATGTGTTTGTTTGTCCATGGAGGGTCCTCATAAGGTAGGGTCGGTAGGTCTGATTTCCCAGTCTTAGCCAGCACGCCAAATTCTGAACAGTGTCATATCTTTTGGATGACCCATACTTGACCCAAAATAACCCACATAATACTACATGGTATGGGGTCACATGAGGGGTCACGTGGGAGTCAATTAAGGTCATAATACGTGTCTTTGAGAGAAAAAATTGTAAAGAAAAAATTACACAGTCGGGACTGTATATAGTACACGGTCAGTCGGACAAGGACCAACAAACATTTTTAAGGGGTTGGGGGCTAATTGATCTAGGTGCAACTCCTTGGAGTGGGGGTAGGGCACTCACATTTTGAAAGTTCATATGGGGATATGCGGAACTCAAGATCCCCTTTTCACACCTCTTTTTCAGTCCTCAAGGGTATATATTTGCATCTCAAATGCTCACTAGGATTTCCTTTCACACCTCAACTGCTCACTATGTCTCCCAGTTCAACCCAAAACATGGTTAATGGTCATAACAGTTTTGGGGTGAAATCAGCGTTTTGGCTGGTGTTTTTGGGGGAACAAAATATTTACTCACACGTACTGTATACGTTGTCAATCAGTCAAGACAACCTCTTGAACATCAAAAATCAGTTCAGTTCAGTAAGGTACCATATCAGACCCCCATATCAGTGACGATCATATGTTTACTGGGTCACTATATAAATAAGTCACTGTCATAAATGCTATGGACTAAACTCAAGCTATTTCACGCGGGCATGTTTTGTTATTGCTCCCGGAGCTGCGCCCAGATGCATGAAATGTGCGAACAGCATGCATTCACGATCGAGCAATCAGGACGTGCGGTCATTTTATGAAAGCGTCCGGCACGCACTTCCGGGTTTACGTCCGTACTCTTATACGCATGTACGCACACGTTTTAAATGAACACATCGGTGGTCCATAGCATTAATGACTATACTCGTGAAAATTGGCACTGCACATATACATACAAAACAAGTTGAGTGTCTGGGTACAACTATATCTACATGTTCATCAAAACCACACCAATTTATGCCTATTACTTCTTTCTATTTAATAGACCGTTGCATTACCAACAGCAGTCAGCAAAAATGGCTCACATTTCAATATTTTCCCTAGTTGCCATATACAGGGTGTATCAAAAAAATTAGGACACTTTTTGATGATGGTTTAAATCCTTGTTAAATCACTGAAGCATGACCAATTTTTATTTCAATGTAAAGTACAACCGATAAAGATAAAATCCTGAAGAGATGAGAAAAATCCATCATTAATTAAGGAAATTGTGACCTATTAGGCAAGGCAATCTATTTTGTAGTATGTACAATGGTCATTCACACAGTAACAGTAGAGTAACATGAACGCGCACACTATTTATGCCAATATCATGGTAATGAACCATCTATAGTGGGTTCGAGAACTTTTTTGATTTGCACAGAATATGCATGCATCTGATTTGTGGATTATTTATTTAGCCAGTAGAGATTTGTGCCAGAATTAAATGGATTACCAAACTAATCTTTGCTATTGACTGACAGATTATTTTCTATGTTTATAATTATTGTAACGTATTGAAACGTAAACCATGCTATTTACATATATACATGTAAATCCCATTGTACAAACCAGTAAATGACATGGTTTACGCAAATTATGCTAGTTTTCTTATTTTTCATCGGATTGATCTCATATTTTCAGGATATCATAATAATGAATTGGGCTTTACATTGAGACTAAATTGGACTTGGTCCAGTGATTACAACAAGTATTACACCGCCATGAAAAAGTGTCCTAATTTTTTTGATACACCCTGTATATATAGAGAGGATCAAAAGTTCAATACCATTCACCCGCTGGTATTATTTCCTGTGTTTCCAAAAGTAAATGACTCCCATGTATAAAGGTCAATGTCAGGGCTTTGATTGGGTCATATTAAATAAAAAACACCATGTGAAAATATCAGGTCATTCACCATTAGGCAACGAAAAAAATAAACCCTGTTCTACGATCCCGACTGACCCATTTTTTTTAGAAATTGGTGAAAATAAATGAATACCGACCCAAAAGAAAAAATATAACATGAATTATACGGTCATTTTCAAGGTGATTTTCTTTTTTAAACCCTACTGGCCGACCCAACATGAGCTCCGTTTGCCAGTAGAACAAGATTTCTTTTTTTGGTCGCCTAAGCAACCCTTTGGTATTACTCTTTGGAAAACTTTTGGTGAAAAAAGTAAATCTTTTAACCTTTTAAATTTTGAAAATCTGAAGAAAACTTGGAAGGGAAAAAAAATGGTAAATTTTGAAAATATATCAACATTTTTAAGAACATTTTCAAGTAAAAAAAACATGCACACTGACCAACCCTACCTGAGGGGTTTATATCTACCCACAGAAAAAGTTTGGTATTTTTTATTAGTTGCCTAAAATTTATTTTGATTCAAAAGACTCACCACTATTCTTGGTAAATGCCTCTGTTCTCCAGCACCATAGATTGCAGATGGTCGTATAGCACATGTCCTTAGAATACAGCCATCTTGAATGAAATATCAAAATAAAGACCAGCATGTTAACATTAAACAATTTTTAGCCAAATGTAAAAATTTATGGATTTTGTTTTTAGACATTTGAAAATGTCAACAATTGTACACAAATTTGGAAATAACTATACAAATGGCTGACCGACCAACCCTACCTGAACTGAAAAGTCTGACCACCAATTAAAGGGGCATTGAGAGATACGTACGCCCTCAATTATCCTGGAAATCAGTTTTTTTGCATCAAAGTAATACTATTTTTAGGCATATACTAACTACCATCTGAAACAGTTTACCAACATTCGCTGTTCATCATATAAAATGTCATGATTTTGTTAGTTTCGATATCATCATATCGAAACTCAGGTGCTGAATTCAGAAGTTATGCATCGTTTTACTCACAGATTTTTGCGGCAAATCTCAACCCGGAAGTGCCGTTATTTGCTTATTTTGGCATGACGGCGATGTCGGAATTGTATGACATTTTGGATTTGGGCTATGTTGATGATTATCTTTACGTTATTTGCTCATTTAGTATATCGATACATCTCTCAATGCCCCTTTAAGATCAGGAGTGCCAGACAATTTACTAATGGCAAGCAGGCGGAGCAGCGAGTGACCACAATGATGTTTTAGGGGTAAAATGCCAAATTGTTCCGGTACTGTATTTTTTGGTTTCATGCAAGTATTAAAAAAAGAATTACACTGCAATAGCTTGATGTTGTGCATAAAAATATATTCTGAGTGCCAGTTATTTTTGTCAATGATTTTTGTCTTGATTGGCTTCAGCTAAATTTAGAGTTAAAATTGCTAAAAGTACACCCTGGAAAAAGTGTAGTTAAGAAGAGGGGAAAAATCCCTGTTTTACAGGCCTGACCTTCCCACTTTTTTGAGTTTTTCAAGATTCATTATTTTATGTAAAATCAGCCGTTTTTAACAAATTTTCGATTTTTGCAGATTTTTGTGACATTTTAGGTGAACATTTTTTAAAACAGTCCCTACTTGACACAGGTCCGTCCGCCCGTAATGAATGAAAACGTGATTTATTAAGCGCAATTCCAAAAACACGATCAATGCGCTTTTTCAGGAAATACATACAAGATAAACATATTAAAAAATAACAATTAAATTACATTAAAATAGGTTTAAAGATAATTAAATATACAATGTAATAATATACAGATACAAGGTTAACATTAAAAAGCATGGATTAAAAACACACTCGTTTTAAAAAAGGTGCATTGCATCCGAAATTGACAAACAAATTACACCTGTGGAAAGAGATATGTTTTCAGCATCTTTTTAAAAGATTTGACACTGCATGCGGTGCGTATGGAGAGTGGGAGATCATTATCGAGCCTTGGACCAATATACAAGAAAGCAGTATCAGCCATAGCACGTTTGTTGAAAGGTACAACCAGGCGGGAAGTGTCGTTGGAAGATCTTAAACCAGCTCTTGGACAGACATACAGCATCAAAATCTCAGATAAATAGGTAGGCCCTTGATTATTGGCACCATTGTACACATGCAGCAAGATCTTGAAGTCGATTCTCTGCTGGACAAGCAACTAATGAAGCTTCCGCAAGAGTGGTGCAGCACCTGTGCGTCTATCGAAACAAAAGACGAGACGCACAGCACGAATCAAAAGTTTTTGAAGGCGCTGAACATCAAACTGAGAAATACCACCCAAAAGAGAGTTGCCATAGTCCAGCCGAGAGAGGACTAAAGATCTCACCGCATGTGCACAAGTATCGTGATCAATAAAACGATGGATGCACGCGAAAATTACGTATCGTGATCAATAAAACGATGGATGCGCGCAAAAAATTACTACTTTAACAGTACTAGTCTCAGATATGATGCAACCCTTCTCACCTTGTGTTGATTTCCCATTGGCCTTTAAGATCAGACTCTCAGCAATTGACTTGGTTCTGGAGTAGTGATCCTTGTGCTGTGTAGAATTGAAATAGTCAATTAGAGTACTTGAACATTACGCTAAATTAAAAAAATCATTTGTCTCAAAGCTTTTGCGCGCGTTAGTTAATTGCTGCGCGTTAGAAAAAAAATTATGAAGAAAAAAAATATATGTATCCCAAAATTTCACAGATTTTTCAGATTTTCATTAATCACATCATTCTAAATACAACAGTTCACTATTTTATATTTATAAAAAAAAAAATTAAAAAAACTTTTAAAAAATCGCATTCCGCATTAGGTTTTGAAAAACTGAAGAGCTTTGAGGCAAAAGTTTTTGTAATATTGCATTAGATACCATATGCATTTATTACTAAGGCCACAGGGGACAATAACTGCTCCACTGGCCTGACCTACCAATATTTTTTGAACATTTATGAAATAATATGTGACGAGATCTGTGTAAACCCATCGGGGACCCGTCGGATGTCACCAGATGTGAACTAGTGGATTATGGGTAAAATGTTAAAAATACCTTCTTTTTTTTTAGATTTCTTTTTTAGAAATTCATTTCCAATACTTTGTGTCATCATCTTTCATGAAATTTCACCTTCAAAAACTTACTTAAGTCACTTTTTTAAATAACTTTATAATGCTATTCTATTGCACTACAATGTATGTATCTTTTTTGGCCTGTTTTCATGATTTCTTGTTTTGTAGCTTGTTATGACATCACAATCATCATTCACTCATAACTTTTTTGTAGTGATTGTAGAAAAATGATCGAAACAGTTCTGTAATCAGCACAGTTTCAGCTTTCTTATGATATAAATATCTCCAATATGAAAAAACTCACCATGTGGCGGGTTTTCACAGATCACATCACATATTTGTTTGAAAATGCTTGAAAAAGACACCTTGCCAAAATGTATGAAATTCCTCATACGATCATTGATTTACTTTTACGAGCTAATCAAAACATTTCTTTCTAGAGATATGGACAAGATTTGAAATCATATGAACTTTAGTAACTGCAGTACATGAAAGAAAATGTGTGTAAAGCTTAAATTCAGTAACATAAAACATATTTAGAGTGTCACATTCTGTAATCAAACAAATTTACCAAGTATCACCGCAACAAACGCAGTTTAGTATTTCTATGATGATTTCCTTTATCGATTTCTATGACACTTAACATTGGGGATCTCACTTTTTGGAAACCCTGTATTTTAACTTACATCATCGAGTGGTAGGAGAGGTAAACTTTCGTCTCCATCGTATATATCTTGGCCTCCAAACACCACATTGAGGGTACTGGTATAAACTAGTCTGGGTACATTATGTTTTAGACAAGCTGAGTGAAAAGAATAAAAACAAAATTTAAGAGAGGGGATTTGAATAATGCTCTAATAAAATCCGAGAGAGGGGAGGGCCAAAATAATAAACTGTGCTGAGCAGTGGTGTAGCCAGACGATAGCAAGGAGCCAATGGCCTCCCCCAATATTTGAGTCCGTCAGTCATTGTCAGTTGAGATGGGTAGTGTCAGTTCATTTGACAAGGGAAATTATGGAGATATGACGGTCAAATTAGAACAAATCTGCAAGTGTAGCATGCATGTGCCCAGAAAAACTAACTTGAGTTGTTAGAGGCTCTTTTAAAGCCGAAATGTATCTTAATCAAAACCAGAAAAAGGCCTACAGTGTTTAGGTTGGCAAATTGGCAATGTTTGGCCCCTGGGTCCGTCACTGCCCACCACTCGCTATTTCACAAAGTCTTATAGGTTCACTTTCATTTCTTGCCCTCCCCCCCCCCCCCCCTTCCCCACTCCATATGAAAAAACTGGTGACGAGGGAACGAGAATGACAACAAATCTTGCAGGATAAGCAAGGGTGTGAAGCCTTACGGGGGGGG
The DNA here is from genome assembly GCA_035610835.1 of Ophiura sarsii. Lineage (NCBI taxonomy): Eukaryota > Metazoa > Echinodermata > Ophiuroidea > Amphilepidida > Ophiuridae > Ophiura > Ophiura sarsii. The sequence goes on along the minus strand of CM069458.1, from coordinate 44,084,783 downwards.
GGGGGGGGGGGGATCTTCCAACCGTGGAAGATGAATGAAAACATCCAAATGTAAATGAAATTGTGGATTTAAATTTAAATATTCACCCAATCAAATACACCCCATCAAATCAACTTGGAAAATACATTAAAAAATAAGTATTCACTAAATCAAATAAACTTGTGAATTTACATCAAAATATATGTTCCCTGTAAATGAAGCTTGCATATTTAGTTCAGAAAAAAACTATATGGCCCATACTAATACATCACACTATATGGTTTTTACTCACCTGTTATGACGTTTTCTGTTCCACCAACATTCACACTGTCGATATATGTGCTACCAGTCAGCTGTAGAGAGTAAAAGATATATAACCATGAGCAGTCTGAGTACAAAGCCGTTGTTACTTGTTAGTGACATATTTGACAATTTTACGTTTCTAAACTGATGCCAGTTAGTATACCACTGGCACTAACAAAATTGAGAATTTGGAAAATTCATGAAGATTTGGGGGAAATAAGCCTATGATAAAACAGAGTGAAAATGAATAAATCTGTTTAATTGTCACTAAATACATTCTTGGAATCAGACATTTTCCTGAAAACTGGCATCTCCGCAAAAATCAAAACAAAGGGTCTTAATAATAATACAATTACATGTATGTATATAGTTGCGCAGGCTTTGATCTGGCAATTGAAATGTTTGTTCATGTTGGAGGCATTTTAAATTTGTTTTGATTGATTAAAAATCCAATATGAATTAGCAGCTTGACCACAAACATGCCGTTGTCTGCCCCTCGCGAAAATGAAAATATTTTCTAGAAACGTCTAAAACGAGGGTGCTACATACCGTATTTACTCCATTCAACACCCCTGCTCTATTAAATGCCCCCGAAAAATTTGATAGAACAAGGTACGTGAAAGTCACTTTTCTTGTCATAAAATGCAACAAATTCGCCTGCCAAGTTGAGCTTTTTAGCTATAAATCATGAGATGAATACTATTATACCTCTTTGCGATAAAATCAGTCAAAATACAATGCGAAATGCAGCGCAATTCATGTTCTGGATCGGTAACACAGCGGCGATGTAGCGAGTGACACTCAACACAGTGTGGTATAGGAAAATAATATTTGAGCAACTTAGGGAGTCTGATCCAGGGTGTATGATGACAAATTAATCTCTTCAGCAATGTAAACAAGTTGACATTGCAGTGTTTTATCGATATAGAGCTTGAAAAAGTGAACCCCCCCCCCCCCCCCAATAAAGGCCCCCCTTTTGAAAGATGCAGTGCCCCTGGGGCGTTTAATGAAGTAAATTCGGTAGTTGTGGAGGATTGATCAATCAGGCCAATGAAATGTTTGTTACCTGTACTGGCACATGTTTGACCACGCCCTCTTACCCTACCCCTTTAGCTTAATGCAACATCAGTGGTGGTTACATACCATCTCCAGTCCGGACATTCCGTAAGAGGCAACATGAAATACGCAGTCCATTCCTTTGCAGACCTTCTCCACAACTGAAACATCTCGTATGTCTCCCTAGTATTATATAAAAACACAAATATATGTAACAACAAAATTAAAGGATTCTTTTGAATATCCTTTAAAAATACCAATGAGATATCTATCAAATTCCTGCAACTGATTGGTTGATACCCATAGAGTGAATTTAGAGTGAAAAATAAAATGTCGCGCAGACCTGACAGTTTATTTTCACTCTTTACACCATCATTTTGAAGTAATTAGGAATCGTATCGCTCTGTAACTCAGAATATATTTATGATTTATGATCAGAAATGTTAATCTGCAAGAAAATCTACTCTCTAAAAAAAAATCAGGAATAGAGGAAGCGCCCCCTGGAAAAGATCACATAATGTGCCTTTTAATACAGTTCATGATAAATTGCTGCCCATGATACAAGTGATAATTCTTGCACGATTAACTTTTCACGCTTTGTAGATTCACAACTATTTTGAGTGTTTTTAAATTCACAATTGTGTAGATTCATCCCATTGACCTATACACAAAATATTTGTGTGTTATTATTTTCACGGTAGATACCAGTTAAATATACAACGCCATGGAGTTTACTTACTGACTGGAATCTAATTTCCTCATGATAGTCTTCGCTGGGCGGCTTCATATCGAACAGGGTCACCTGAGCGCCAAGCATTTGCAAAGCGCGACCAAGATGGATGCCGAGAAACCCGGCGCCGCCCGTCACTAGAACCTTTCTTCCTTTAAAAGATGCCACATCCAGACCCCTAGGAAGAAACATAACAAAAATACATGATAAATGTAAGAGTAATTGACAAGTGGGATATTATGAGGTAGGTTCAAGAAATCGACAACAGAAGCCCCATATAGAAAATAACATTTGTATTTACAGACCTGAAACTAACATTCAGTGAAAAAAACTCGAAAATGTTACAAAAACTTTAAAACATTGTGAAATTGGGGTTAACTAGCTCAAATTGGGCTGAAAACAAAAGAAAATTTGTGAACTTAAGGGGGTGTGGTCCCTCAGCATAGCCTCCGTAAAACTGCTGTAACTCCTCATTATTCATTTAATCTATAAAAGTATACATTTTTTTGCAGAAAAGGGTTCAATGAATCCAACCATAATCATGAAATTGACCATTTTGGAGACAATTATAAAAAACATGTTTTTTTACCCATTTTAGGTTTGGAAAAGATAACTAAAAATATATTTTGTCAAATGTTGTCATACTAGTTTTATTATAATCCTAATACAATTCCCTAGGATTTTTTGTTTTTGTTTAATATCTTATTTATTTTTTGAATTATAGACCAAAAAGTGCTGAAAGATGTGATTTTTTACTTCCAAAATCTTGAAAATCACATCCCCCTTAAGCAACAACAAAAAGCTGAAATCAGCTTAAAAGCTGAAAAGATCAGAGTTGTAGCTACACTGTTGGATGACAGTCGGCAAACACCAAGTATAATACATTTACTTACTAACAAATTATTTCTATGGCATTTTCCAGATATTTTGAGGCAAAATATGTATCCAGATAGATTAATAGTGCCGCCTGCCAGTCAAAAAGGCATCCACAGACCTTGAGTGATGGTTGCAAAGACCCAGTGGTGGTTGCTACCGAACAGTGTAGCAACAACCCTGCCGTACAGGTACTGTATGCCCAGTATGGGTGGATATTCTTAAAGTAACGTACCACCAAAGCAGCTGCACAGTACCGGCAACTCTGTTTACTGTGCGGCTATTTCGATTGTAACGCATTAGTAAAGTACCCATACAGGTACTAAGCACAATTTCTGACAGCCGAGTAAGCTAGACATATGAGATGCGATCTGTGAAAACCCGCCACATGGTGGGATTTTTCATATTGGAAATATTTATATCATAAGAAGGCAGAAACTGTGCTGATTACACTTACAGAACTGTTTCAATCATTTTACTATGATCACTGCAAAATAAGTTATGAGTGAATGATGATTGTGATGTCATAAAAAGCTGAAGTTGAAATTTCATAAAAGATGATGACACAAAGTATTGGACATTCATTTTCTAAAAAAATCTTTTACAAAAAATATATATATAAATTATTTTTACATTTTATCCATAATCCCTAGTTCACATTTTGTGACATCCGACGGGTTTTCACAGATCGCATCACATATCTGCATCTGCAAAGTATAACATTGTGAACCCCTCTCCTCTCGCATGATGTAATGGTAACAACAGATTTGTCATCATTTGAATCCTTACCTGATCAATTCTCCTGCTCTGGCATCGTGCCTAACAGCGCTAGTCAGCGTGACCATCTTCTGCTCTTCAATTTATGGTGATCCTTTATTTCTATACAGTATAAAATGATAAAACATCATGATCATTTTTTTAGTGGAGATTGGTTTTGAGGTAACCTTAAAGTCTCTATAGTGCATCTCCGTCATGAGTTAATTGTTAACTTTGTTTGTTTAACTCTGTGCAATGATGTCATGATGTAGTTTCTTGATAAAAACATGGCATTACACTCTATAGTTCAGTCAATTCCAACTTAGCGAACCTGTTTATAGCAGCGAAGTATTTCTGAAAAGTGCCGGCGCTCAAAACGCTCGCATGGTGCAACATGACGAAGTAAAAAATGGAGAAATAATGTAGGGTGTCCAATGAATTTTTAAACCTTTTAATTAACCTATTTTTATTGTTTTATCTTGCAGGGCTGATCATAAATACAAAAAATGTCTTGTTGTATTTTTAATGATTGAATATAGAATTGATGAAATAATAATAAATTGTATTCCCTGTCACCTGTGCCAGCAGACTGGAACTAAAAAAGCATGTGTGCTCCCCAGCTGAAACCGAGGGCAAGAGATATAATAACGGATATAGGCCTAGTCCTTTAAAGGCAAATGTGTAAGGGAACCATACCAAAAAGACGAGGCTATCATGTGACTAATTAGTGAGTAATTAACATAATAATAAATGTCTAAATTCAGTTTTTCATTGACATAACGGACAGGTTTAACTTAAAAATTAGTGCTCACATGTTTCTTGACCAAAATACATCTATTATTTGGATGAAATTCAATTAATCCGGTAGCCTTACATAGAAAAACAAAATTACCAAATTGACCATGTGATTATTGTTTTTCAAGATGGCCGACGAAGGTGATTTTGTGTTTGGAAATGGCTATTCATAGAAGTAAAGTAAGTAAGTAAAGACTCGCGCGCGAGCTTAGTGCCCATCTCTCTTTCATTAGCGTTTGGGCCAGACTCCCCATGTAATACTTGGCTGTGGGGGGTTCGCCACTCCTCCCGCACAGCGAGTCTGTTTTACTTCCCAACATGAATTAATGCCGGTACCCAATTATACACCTGGGTGAAGCGTGGCAAGTGCAGTTAAGTGCCTTGCCCAAGGACACAACACGTTGGCACCAACGGGGCTCGAACCCACAATCTTTGAATTGTGGAGCGAGGGTGAATCCGCTGGACCACACGCGCCCGACAGAACTATTGTACAAATTAGTGGAATATCTCTGTTATTCGTACAACTGCTCAGGTTCCTAGTCATGGAAGGTTCCTATTGAATTACCATTGCACAATAGAAAGTAACACTCATCCAAATCACATGAGCGCCACACAAACTATAAAGTTTTAAATATCATGTTATGGAAAATAGTCATATGAACAGAATTAGTTTTCTTTTAAGAAATTAAAAATTTAGAAATGAAATTAGCAAAGTGTTTACAAAAATTACATATTGGATGGTTTCAAAAAAATATTATTTATTGGTTAGGCTAATGAAATATAATTCCCAGTTTCCCGTTTCATATTTTTAAAAGAGTGGGTAGGACAGGTGTCTATTTTATTATTCATTATTCATTATTTCACTCAATTTCATTATTGCATCTGAAAGGGGTGTTAACTACTAACTAAGTAACTACCTATTGATTTGTATATATTACACCTTAATTAACACTTTAACACTTTGAAAAACAATTTAAGGAAGCATTTGTAGATGTGTTATTGAAAATGTCAACAAATCTGTCTGAAATATTGCAATGTCAATTTACATCTGAAATCTGAGTAGGTAATGCAAATAATTTCATTATCAACCATATACCATGACACCATTGCCATAAAAATCCCTTAAAATCAACAGGAAGATATGCCTGGTATTTTAAGCCACTAAAAGTTTTGATTTTTATTCAAGTTTGTCAGAAAATGTAGTTTTGCACAAAATAATGAAAGTTTTGGTAAAACTGAAAAGTTGGGTCGGTAGGGAAACGGGAAACTGGAAATTACATTATATTAGCCTTGTAAATTGATCAGTGTTCGGCACAAATGAGATGCAGGTTACTTGGTATTCTCTTTTAATTTCTACTAGAAAAGTAAATAATAGATTTTTGTGTGTGATGTGTAAATTGTATGGAAATTAAAAAATTATAGTAAATTCATTAATTTTGATCTCTCAATACCTTATAATATTGTTCTTACTGTCGTTGTACGACTTGCATAATAGTTGTACAAATAACAGAGACTCTCCCCTTATTTGTACAATAGTTGTACGAATAACAGCGATACTCTGCTAATTCGTACAATAGTTGTACGAATGACAGCTATGTTCCGCTAATTCGTACAACAATTGTAAGAAAAACAGCGATATTCCGATAATTTGTACAACAGTTGTAAGAATAGACTCTGCCTTTGTGTTTTACCCTGTTTTACTTGTTAAAGTAGATGTTCCGATTGCTGACCCTATTTTCAACTTGATGTTTTCTATTTTACATGAAAGGTCATCCTTAAAATTGTTGCATTCCAAAGGTTGAGTTGTATAACTCCAATGATTCTATTTTTAGAAGCGTAAGGTCAAAAGACATGTGCCCATTGAGTAGTACACAGACTGGTTGGTGGTTTAACTACCTCTTGGCAGTAATTCACCACATTTTAGCCTATAATTTCCAAATGAAACATTTCTGGCCCCTAATATTTTACAGACATAATGAGAAAAATATGGGGATTCTTCTGACACCAAAATATCTTGATGTGAAAAAAAAATCATAGCCCCAAAAAAGTGATCGGGTCATACACCTTTAATCGTAAATAAAAAATTCCAATGCGACCGTTCTGAATTTTCCGGCAATGTCTGGTTAGACGTCCCGTAACTCAAGTGCGCATGCTCAAACCAATTAAAATACGGGACGCGAGGCAAGATATAGCCACTTTTCCTAGTTCTTATTTTTGTAGCAATGCCATGAATAGATAGAGAACATTCAAGGACAACTTTGAGTCTCCAAAAAGTTGAGTGGGACATAAAAACGGTGGATTTTCAGGTGACTAAAAATTTGGTCTAAAATGGTTCCCTTCTAGTTCTACATTGTGCCTTTACCCGATACCCAATTCATAGATTTTGTATCTATCGAGACTAATAATATAGGCCTAATTATCATGATTTAATATTATCCCCACTCATGCATCAACTAATCCTCTCAAATATTCACTAACTTCTAGTCATTGACATTGTGCATTGCCATTTGAACAACTGGATTGGTTTTCAATCATAATTCTTCTTTAAGGTTGGTGTCAACCCTGTTTGGCGCCAAATTATCAAGCACTGTAACTTTTAAATTATAAATGTGATGTACATAAAAGTATACATTTTTTGTAATGAAATGAGTCAGAGAATCCATTTTTGGTATCAAATTTTACTCAAATTAGTGTTTTTTACATTTTTGCCCAAAAATCACCTTTTTGGCGTCAACAATTTTCAGACAACCTAACACAATATCAGTTTTTGATTAAAAATTCCAAAATTTCACCAAAATCATCTAAAGTCAATTATCTAGGAGCGAATTTTTTTTTTGGCTTAAAATGTGTTTGTTTTAAAAATATTGACCAAAAAGTGCCAAAAATGAGATTTTTGAGATAAAAAACATTTTTTTGGCACTTTTTGGTCAATATTTTCAAAACAAACAAATTTTAAGCCAAAAATAAAAATTCGCTCCTAGATAATTGACTTTAGATGATTTTGGTGAAATTTTGGAATTTTTAATCAAAAACTGTTTTTGTAAGGTTGTCTGAAAATGTTTGATGCCAAAAAGGTGATTTTTGGGCAAAAAAGTAAAAATCACTAATTTTAGTAAAATTTGATACCAAAAATAGATTCTATGACTCATTTCATTACAAAAATTGTATACTTTTATGTACATCACATTTATAAATTAAAAGTTACAGTGCTTGATAAATTTGGCGCCAAACAGGGTTGACACCAACCTTAAAGAAGGGCAGCCATTTCAAGAAAAGCTATACAGCCGATGATGTTAAATGACTCACATGCGAGGCTCGAGGCCGACACGCGGATAGCCCGCTGCAAGCGCTAGTAAGAAACAGAACCGCAGCAGGGATACTATTAATTTTGGGATAGGAAACTCCTATACTAACACACGTAGCGAAAACGGTGCCGTTTGCATAAATTACATAAATTATGGTAATCATCGGAATGTGTCGGTGACCGGCGTTGAACGCGTTTAACAGTGTTTAACCAGGTTTAACGTAATATTTGGTCAGCATAGGTTTGAGGGCGTTGAGGATTTACACAGACGACGGTGGCCACGCGAAACCTAAATGTTGAATACGTAATGAATAAGGTGAATAACACGTAATCGCGAATGTTAATCTTATCATTTTGACAAATTCATCATAATTAGAAGAATTGTCATTGTTAACCGGGCGATGACTGTTAAAAATAATTCAAAATAGTGCACTCCCGCCCGTTGACATATTGGGTCGTCTGAGAGACGCGTGGCCAGCGTCGTGTCGTCTGCTACAATCACGCAGACAATCACGCCTGATAGCGCCACCAGTTCTATGCTGACCAAATTTTAATTAAAAAGTGGACCCGATCGGCAAGCTCAGAGGCATACCCCTGACCGCAGGCCCTGGGCCGACGTCATCTCATGAATATTCATAACGTCATCTCAACGACTGGAAATCACCGTCTTCCGAGGTGCATGGGGCCGGCTTAACAAGAGAACCGAACGGTTTAGTGGGTCCAATTTAGATAGGCCCCGCAGGGCTATTCGAAACCACTCATCGGCTGTATAGTTTTTCCTGAAATAGCTGCCCGATCATCGGCTGAATAGCTTCTGCCATTATTTTAACTTAAGCTTTAGTTAAAAATTGATTATTTAGGCCAGGCAGGGCCCAAGGCCTCGACCAATAACCAATTTAACTTTTTTTAAGAAAGCTTAAATTTAAAAAGTTTACCTAACAAATTTACCTAACGCCGTATGTCTACTGTAGGTTGACTAGGTCTCATATAAATTATAAAAAACACTGATTAAATGCTTATGTAATCGGAAATTTAAAGTAAAGAAAACTTAAAATTTTGCAACAAGTCGTTATCCAGAGCCCGTACTTGGGTGACGGGCTTAGCGTGCGCATGTGCATTAAGAATAAGATATTTGTTAGTATGCAGTTGATTTCTCGATTTCTATCTATTAGAAAGCTAGAAAACACACCCAAATAATATAGATGCGTTGGTCAAGAACCAGGTGAGCACTACATTTTAAGTTAAATCTGTCTGTGATAAACGGAATTTAGACTTTAGTCACATAGTGAGTCTCGCTTTTAGAAGAGGGCACAGACAGTTTTGTTTGGTTCCTTTTATTAGTTTTTTTGCTTTCCCACCTACCTTCAAGTTCAAGTCGTGACCTTCTCAATGATTTCCTACACAACTTTTCTGAATACAAGGGCGCACCACACCAAATATCTTTCTCATTGAAATACGTGTAAAAGTGCCATATTTCAAGACACCTTTTGTACCCTCCGGTTACATTTATTGCATACTTGTCACCTATGACCATTTTCAGTAACATCTCAACTTTAATTTAAGCCTTGTTTCATGAGGGGTTATTAAGCTAAATTTTCCGCTACGGACCTGCACACAGCGCCCTCACTTTTTCACGTTTTCTGGCATGCCTGTTCACCATTTAGGCAGGTGCTTACGCCCCGGGCACTATTTAGGTCGATAAATTAAAAATATCGTATTTTATCATTGTAGGTGCAACGGATAGGTCCCACTCGTTCATTTAAATACAAACATACCATCCCCGGAGAAACAAATTGCCCGAAAACTTCACATTTACAAGCCTAGTCTTCGTGCTTTTCCGGAACTATTATAGGATTACACGAATTGCGCATTGATTTGGTGTGGTGCTCTCTTTAACAAAAATCTTAATTATTTTTTTTGCATTTTTGGAATCATCATATAGCATTATGAAAAAGTGTCACTCAAAAAATTCAAATTCTACTCCTAACTGGAATTATGTCACAAAATAGATTTTACACTATACCCAAAATACCCCATTTTTCTCACTTTTTGGCCATTTTTTGCCCAAAATTGTTACATTTAAAGTCTGCTTTCATGACCAAAACGTGTATTTTTTAATTTTTCATTGTTTACATTGTATAATATATATGTTAATAGCATACATGACACATTTAATTATCGACAAACATGATAACTTAATCATATAATCACTATATTACTCCGTATTCATTGCAGAGATACCTGTATGCCATTAAGGGTTAAATTATGTAGGGGGGGGAGGTAAAAGACCACCGTATTTGTAGGACAATAAAGCTTCTAAAAGCCATTTGTTTACTTAGAGTATCATGATTACCTAGTAAGCAAACTCGCAATTACATTTTTGTCACGATATTACCCCTAGGGTATTGTGTTAAGCATTGAATGTACAATTTTAACGATTTGTTGCTTTTTTCTGAGCCAATGTGGGGCCAAATATGAATTTTGACAAAACGTTGACCTACATGAGAGTGATAAACTCTAAATAAAGCTTTGAACTTGAAAATGAGATAATTAACTCTTTAACTGAGATGCAAGTTACTTGATATAGACCTAAGAGGGAGTATTCTTGCACGTGGGGGACTTCTAGCCAAGGGTAACGTGACCCTCTATCTATAAAATCGCAAAACAGACGCGTAGCCATTTGACTCTAAATTTGGAGCTTTAGAGGCATTTTCTTGGCTATTTCTCGAGAAAATCATGTAAACTTCTTGATATTAACATCCGACATTGATATAAATGGTGTTTTGAATGTAAATCAAGGCGTATTTAAGCGATTTGAACCCACCTTCCACTTCAAAACTCGGTTTTATTGGAAATGGCCATTGTGCGTTAAAGGGCGCACCACACCAAATATCTTTCTCATTGAAATACGTGTACAAGTGCCATATTTCAAGACACCTTTTCTACCCTCCGGTTACATTTATTGCATACTTGTCACCTATGACCATTTTCAGTAACATCTCAACTTTAATTTAAGCCTTGTTTCATGAGGGGTTATTAAGCTAAATTTTCCGCTACGGACCTGCACACAGCGCCCTCACTTTTTCACGTTTTCTGGCATGCCTGTTCACCATTTAGGCAGGTGCTTACGCCCCGGGCACTATTTAGGTCGATAAATTAAAAATATCGTATTTTATCATTGTAGGTGCAACGGATAGGTCCCACTCGTTCATTTAAATACAAACATACCATCCCCGGAGAAACAAATTGCCCGAAAACTTCACATTTACAAGCCTAGTCTTCGTGCTTTTCCGGAACTATTATAGGATTACACGAATTGCGCATTGATTTGGTGTGGTGCTCTCACAATTTGTTAATATCTAAGCCTAAGGGCGCACACAACTAATTCAGTCTAGAAATCCACTTCCGGCCAAAATTTAGTACTGCAATAGTTTTTATCAAGCACAAAAGAGTACGAGATCGACACATTAGCTGGTGCTATCCTCTCGAATGTGGCATTTATGGTGTGGAATATGTTATTATGTATGTGAAGTTTGTAAAATAAACGGGATGATTTGAGCAGTTGAGCTTTAGGCCCTTCACAATAAATTGTGTGTTTCCGGTTACAAATTTGAAAAAGAGGAGGCGACTTTTTATGATTTATTATTTATTAATTTGGGGATTTTATTATTTGGGCACGGTTCAAATTAATATCGGTACCGCTTCAGTCTTTTGACCGACAACAAAAGGTATATACACCATAAAACAAAGGCTATACAATGTTGATTGATCAGCAAGTATGACTATGACCATGCCAGCAGGGGAGGGGTGGGAAATAAGATGGACCAAAATAGCTACCAATTGTTTTTATTAAACAAAATGTTGAAAAAGGGACCACCGGAGATACCAAACAAAATGAATATACAATTAAAAAAGGGGTCTTTTGATATACAAGATGGCATGGTCTGTTCTACAGTAGACCTACTCCCACCCCTGGGGTTGCATGTCACTTTGGTTCAACTAAGGTAACGTATTTTAAAAATTAAACTGTTTTTTATGCATAGAAAATAAAAAGCTAGAAACTACAACGGCAAAACACAAAATCCATTTTAATACTCGGTCGTATGTGAGTTTTGGTCATTGGACAGCCCTCACCCAAATACAGCAAAGTAACATTCCTCATCCTCTCTCACCCCCGGACCACCCAAATGATACCCACCCGACCCCACCCCACCACAGCAAAAAATAAAAAATCATGTTGGCCATTTTCCTCCATCACCCCTTCACCCAACCCATCATCCTCCCCCACCCCACCCCCAATCTCAAAATGTATACAGCAATAAGTTTTTCTCCATTACCCCCCCCCCCCCACCCCCCATATCCACAAATACATGACTACCACCCCTTCAACCCACCCAATCTATATAGCAAACTGCAAACTATATACGGTCATTGATACCAACCGCAAAAGCCAAGAACCGCAAAATCTAATTTTAAATTTGACATTTTGAGACACGTGGTCAATTCATGGTTTGTTGTGACTCACCAAGCACCTAGGCCTACAACTACACTACTAGCAGGAATATTAAATTTAACTCATAAGAACACCGATCAAGGCTACTGACCACGATAGAAAGCGCATGATTTTTTCAAACTCCACTCTAAGCCATTTGCACATACATGCGTGTACATTAATTTTTAGGTTGCCGAATTTTGAACCGACCAAGCGAAAGTCATTTTCCAATGTTATTTCTATTGGAATTATTCAAATAAATTCTATACAAATCGATTACAATCGATTACACACTCAATCTGGAAATAGATGGGAAAACAGCATTTTTCAAAGGGAAAATGTAATATAATAAAATATTATCAAATAATAAAATATATGACGAGGGGGGACTTTTGGACGCGCGCTCGTAACAGGAAACACACATTTTATTGTGAAGGGCCTTATTATAATTTTATCAGCCTATTACCGCCACTGTTCATCCCAGCCTGAGGACTGAAAATTAGGTGATGAAATTAATATGTTCCAATTCGGCGGCATTTACGGAAAAATGTAATCGGCAAACTTGCCTTGATAAAAAGCGTTGATGGCATACGATTGCAAATTTTCATGAAAATTGACTGAAGGATTTTTGAAATAGAGCGGTTTTAATAGGCCGACATTTGTGTATATGGGGAGCGAATAAGTTGCCTGCTCCCCTAAGGGTGGACAATCAGGGATTGGTAGTTAACATTTTGTTCTGCGGTTATAAAACGTCACACCACCCTTATATACCTATAGTCAAATCCATCCATGAAGTATATGGTTTATTCCGTCAAATCAAGTTACCCTCCCCCCAGTGGCGGCACTACAGGGGGCAAGGGGGATTTCCCCCCCCCCCCCCCCAAAAAAAATAAAAATAAAAATAAATAAATAAATAAATACATTTTGTTAAAATTAGAAAAAAATAGATAATTTTAGCATAAAAATGCATTTTTTCCACGCTGTGCGCACATTTTCATACTAAATTAGGTTAAATTAGACCAAATGTTGACAATTTAAGCATAAAACAGCTTTTCGCGCAAGCGCGCATTTTCATACCAAATTAGTTAGTATTAGACCAAATTTGACAATTTAAGCTTAAATGGCACAAAAAAGTGTGCATGTTTGTTCATGCCCCACCTAACAAAAAATCTTGCCCCTCCTTTGCCCCCTAAAATTATGAGGCTGTTGCCGCCACTGCCCTCCACCCCCTGCCCTCCACTCCCCGCCAATGTAATGATGAACTCTATGTATATTAAAAAATAAATGTCGGTTAACCCCCTCCCCCGATCACAGGCCTGTCCCCACATGCCCTCCCCAATCAAATTGAAGACCCTATAGTTTGATCAGTTCCAAATTGGTGAAGCCTCCTTACAGCAGCAAATGAATGCAGAAGGATGCGGTTGTGCATGAAGGCAACAAGTGCACTGTGTATCATATGTGTGACGCATGCATGCTGCAAAAACCTGAATGTGGCCATAATCGTGTGTGAGCGGAGAGATAAGAACCGAATGTTTCTTGCCAATTTTGGAACTTATTCAACTTTAGTAACGCTACCTCACCTGTGGTTCTAAAGCTGACTAGTTTATTATTTGAACATTATTTGTATTCAGGGACAAATAAGCAGAATGGCCTGTTTCCGCCAGCGGTATCTGATGCTGAATCTCTCCATGGTTGAGAATCTGAGGTGCATTCAGCGTATTATCCTCACAAGAGTCACTCCAGCTTCGATAGACGTGTGTCCTCATCGTTGTATGTCTTCTAGAAAGCAGGCCAAGGGGAAACCAGAATGGAGCGAGAGGAAGCTAGTGAGTTTACATATATGGCATGGGAAAACCCTTCACATGGTCATTTTCTAGCAACTTGCTTTTTTTCTTTGGCTGAGAGCTTCATACTCTATTGAGTATAGTAATGTTTAAATTTTTCAGAAATTCCATCTAGAACTACAGTTATAGTATTCTAAAGTCGGCAAGTTTAAACGCAACACTAATAATTGAAACTGACAATTCAAAGGTGTACACAGAATCTTTTAAATGCTCTAATAATAATAAAACTACATTGTTATATCACACAGAATAGTTGGTCATATGAAAAGGACTTTTGATATGAACCTAGTTTTTTGCGATATTATTAACAATTGTAAGTCCTTCACTTTCAAAATCTTTACAATGCATTGTGGGAATTCACAAATGGTTACCATGGTAACAATGTCATTTTACGTAAACATAGCATTTTACACATAAAATTTGATAAACAAGGTTCAGAAAAGTACTAAAATAAACTTAGCATCTGGAATTTTGCATAAAAAACTCCTGGAAACTAAAGTTCAAGGTATAATCTTTATCTTGGGACCAAAGTTGGAAAATTGACTTGGAACTCATTTGTTAGAAATATTTTAGTATGACCCAGATATCTCAATATTAACATTAGCGACTTCCGACAGGTTTTCCCATACCACCACACATATATACAGGGTGTAACGAGAAAAAGTATACAGTTCAACAAACGTTGTTAGACCTTCAGTGTTGTTTTCAATTTTACTTATTTGCAAAAACAGTTTCTTAAGCTATCGTGAAGTCGAAAAGATAAAAAGCTTTAACAAACATCCTCATACACCCTAAATGATGGTGGCCAAGCCATTAATTTCTATCACTACAATCAAACGATTGTGTATGATACACTCAAAAATGGTGAAACTGGTCCAAATGTATACATTCTGGTTGAATGTAAATATTTCATTCTATAAACAGTTGGGAGTTGGAAAATCTACTTCTGCTCAAGTACTTTTTATTGATTCTTCGTTAACATTTGATATGTGTAATTCTCAAATACACAACATTTAGGCTCGTATCCAGCACTCTGATAAAACTACAAGCATTAGTTCATTCGCGCGCCAGCAATACAGTAATAATAAGTTTACAACATCAAGGTCCTTTTCAAACTTTGAAGTTGTAGGCTTGTTTAGCTTTAAGATATCATGGTGTTATATTGACCATGTCACCTCTATCTGATCAAGATTGATGATTAAAGTGCTCGGTTCCATTCCATGCATGGTAGAACATGCATAGGCTGTTGCATTGACTGCTGTTGTTACAGATGACTAGTTTAGTTTAGTGTATGGTTTTAATGGACACCCCCTTCGAATGCACGAGCATACCGGCAGGCAAGCTTTTGTTTGGCCGGCAATGCACGCACGTACGAGGGGGTATCAAAAAGTTGTTGACATCACCCAGAAGTGAAGCAGCTATATCGATGAAATTCTTTCAGGCTTAGAATTTGTTTTAAATTTTGTCATTTGTCACTCTCAATTGGTCTCAATATATATATCTGTAGATGACAACATTTCTAAGCCTCATACACCTCTGGAAGGCGTCCCACAAGGATCAGTTATTGGACCATAATATTTTATCGTGTACACAGCACCATTGGAAGACGTCATTGATGTACATGGCCTTGGCATCTAGCACCCCCTCTAAAGAAAGTAAACATAGTTATGAGACCATTTTTGCACCATAATGTTTTTAAGGACCAGTGATTACACTGACAAAATTGCATCGATATAGCTCCTTCACTTCTGGGTGATGTCAACAACTTTTTGATACCCCCTCGTACACTGGCAGGCAAACCTTTTTTGCTTGGCTGCTGTGACGTTACAGTTGACATCCTATCAATAATTACAAATGCAACTGTGCCAAAAGACCTGCCAAGACTGCAGTCTTTATATAAAAAACCCCAATAATTATGGATTTAATGTACCTAGCTCAACAGATCAGTTTGTATTGTAAAACCATTTACTGTCATGTTTGTTAATATCTCATTTCATATCAGTCCAAGCATTTTGTTGACTGGCGACGTTTGCAGATCCATGCTGGCAATGGTGGGAATGGTTCCATATCACTGCGTCATGAGGCCCATCAAGAATTTGGCGGTCCAGATGGCGGTGACGGAGGCAACGGGGCAGACATAGTTTTTCAAGGTAAGAAGGTTTTACATATTTTTGTTTATAAATACATTTTAGCCTGTCATATGTGACGTGTTCTACCGAAACCAGACGGAATTGGGCAGAGCTCCAAACTAAGAAATAGCCCAAAACCTAATTTGGGGGAGGGGGGGGGGGTGATTTTTTGGAAATTTGAGTTTCTTGTAAATATATTAATCTTCAGAGTGTTTTATAACATCATTGTGAAAGTTTCAAATTAAAAAATCAATCCAAAAAACAAACAAAAAATTAAAGTACATGGTAAGTAGGCCTACATTGTAAGTACATCTTTAAAGGACGATATCTCAGTTTGGAGTTTTCATAAAGATGAACTTGAAAATGATTTACTCCGCTTTGGGAAGTTTGATTTTTAAAAAAAAGTACCATCGTAAACAGGCCTGAACAAAATGTTGATTTCCCGGCAAACTAACCCAAATTACCCTCCAAAATGGAAAATTTCCCATTATTTTTTATGTATCTCTTTATATGGGTAGAGCAAAAATTCCCTTCAAATGCCCAAATTTCCCGGCAAGGAGCTTCCCAATTTGCCTATTTTTTCCAGGCCTGATCGTAAAGCTGAAGATATCTACTTTAATAATCAATTACTTACTCAATTTTGATATCTTGCCCAATTGTGTCTAGTTTCGGTAGAACATGTCACATTGTTTCTCCTCGTGTAAAAGTAATTTAAGCATACATGCACCAATGATGCACGGTGCACCCTTTTGTGTAACACATGCTTTATGTGTGCCTCTAGCAGTGGCGGATACAGGGTAAAATTTGACAATATACCTTTTTTATGTACCACTTTACCTTTTTCAGAGGCATAGGTAGGTTTTGGGCCAACCACATCGCTACCCCCCCCCCCCCCCCCCCCCCCCCCCCCCCCCCCCCCACTTAGCAGAATTTCACGAGCTGACGGCAAAAAAAATAGGGACCTTTTACGATTTTTGGGAGGTACCAATTAAAAAAACTTGGTCAGCCCCATAAATTTTAATCCTGGATCCGCCACTGTCTAGGTCTTCTGTATTCATTCGCTGCTGTGAGGAGGTTCACCAATTTTGAACTGACTGAACTACAATTACATAGTGTAACTGGTAGGCGGAGTTCCTTTAGTGTAGCTACCACTGCATGTCTTCAATGGGGACTTTTAAAGAACGACCCAATACACTTACACAGTGAGGAATAAAATGGTAGGGTATTCTAAAGCTTACCCCTGGTAAGCAGGCTTGTATTGATGACAGGACAATAGAACAAGAAAGAATGCCCTCCCAATGAATACTATTTAATTTCATTTGTGCGATGGAAATAATATTTTCATTGAAAGAAAGAAAAAGTACCATTCAACCAGGCCCGTACCCAGGATTTTTTGGGGGGCATTTTTTCTGGAAAAGGTACATTGATCCTCAAAAAATCGTAAAAAGGTTATCTCAATTTTGTTTGCAGACAGCTCGAGAAATTTGAGGTGGGGGAGGTGGTTAGGACATATTTTGTATCCAAACCGGCCAGAAAAAAAGCTTTACACAATGGGAAAGGGGGACATTTTCCTAAAACAGGGGTAGGGAGGGGGACGTTTTCCGAAAACGAGTGGTGGGGGGAGGAGGGTAGAAACAAGGTACATTAGTACACAAAAAAAGGTACATTGGTACACAAAAAAGGTACATTGTCAGATTTTGGGTGGGGGCTGCATTCAACTCAGCTTCTTTGAATGGAACATTTCATCTTTCACCAAATGAAAATATTCTTGCTCATTCCGAAGTCATATTGTGCAAAATTGGCCCAGCTAGTTGAACAATTGGAGCAGGAGAACAAAGATAAAATGGTGTTTGGATTTAATTTTTGTCAATGCCAATTTGTCATGAAATTACCAAAAGGCTAATGACCAACGGCAAGCTACAATGTTAGAAAAGAGTGTTCGAACACTTTGTAGGTGTAATGTAAAGTGTTCCCCCTTCCCCCCTGATCAATGTTGAATTCCACAATTTGCCCACCATCAGCACAGGGCCTCGCAACATTGATCGGTGGGGAAGAAGGAGGGATCTGAGTAAGGGGATACTTCAGGCTACCAGAAACAAGTTTCGATTTTCACGTGACTCAAATAGCATGCCTGTTATGGTCCAATAAGCATTAGGGTCAGTGTTCGAACACCTTTTTTCTATGATTGTAGGGTAAGGTATAATGATAAATCTGTATGATTTACTTCAACTGTTGTAACCTTATTTTAAACCTGTCTGTTCTAGCTGAAACCAGAGTTAAATCCTTGGAGCATGTGAGACCAGAGTACAAAGCAGAGCCAGGGGGGAACGGACAATCCCAAAATATGACGGGTAGAAATGGAAAACATACTCTTGTTAAAGTAAGTGTTTAATGCCCATCCCTAGTACTACATGTATACCATACTGCAACATTGCATTATATTTGTACCATTTTTGTTTCAATTTGTTGGCAGAGAGCACATATTTTGCAACCTGAAGTTTCAGCAAAAGAATACATTGCCTTTAAGGTGGCTAACTCAGCTACGGTGACCGGCAATGATTTGCTTCAAAATAACAGAGGATGTGTATATTGATAAGAAAAGATGATATGCCAAGTTTGAATTTTTTCCAAAAAGCTGTTTTTGATTTACGGAATTTTTCGTTATTTGAAAACCCATTGACTTAACAAAGGAGGCGTAGCCGAATTCCCAAATACTGCCAAATTTCAGAAAACACATAGTTTTGTAAATATTTTTTTCTCTTCTTTAAAATCAATGTATGCTAAAGACTTTTATTTTATTTTGATGCCAAAACATCAAGGTATAACACAATTTTTTTTCCACCACAACTGAGTGGTGATGGATGGGTTTTTTACTGGGAATGTTAGTACTTTTTCACTATTTTCTAGAAACACTATATTGCCAAATTTTGTGAATTTCTGCAGCAAAAACTACATGTTCAATTTGCACAAACAAGGTGTCATATTAAAGGTCAAATATTAAAAATTCCAGAAGGTGAAAATTTAGGGAATTTTCAAAAAATAAAGAAAAACATAAGAAATTTCAAAAATGATCCGAAAGTCCTGAAATAGGTAGAGGAAAGACTTATCTTTACTGTGGTCTCAGTATAAAGAGTATAGATATAATTGATTTGGTATTACAGCAGTTTTTCTGTAGTGGTGTAGGAGCCGAGTTAGCTACCTTAATTGTCTAATAGAATAATGAGAACAAAATGCTGAGCATATTGTTCCAGTTGCAAAATTCACAAAAATGTTCATGCACACATTTCATTTTTCTCAGTGATCTGTCAATGCCCCTTTATAACCTATCAGTTCTATTGCGAAGAGTTTTAGTGCACTCCAGGCACTCAGGAATTCCAGCTTATATTGAAACCAATTTTCAGAGAAATATCTGATGGGAGTGAAATATTTGGGAGATATAAGAGACTAAAGCTTAAGGGGTGTGGACCCTCAGGTATAGCCTCCATAAAACTGCTGTAACTCCTTCATTATTCATTTAATCTAAATAAAAGTTTTTTGTTTTTTTTGAAGAAAAGGGTTCGGTGAATCCAACCATGAACATGAAATCGACCATTTTTGAGAAAATTATAAAAAACACGTTTTTTGACCAATTTTAGGTTTTGCAAAGATAACTCAATATATATTGTGTCAAATGTTATCATACTAGTTTTATTATAAACCTAATAAAATTGATATACCAAAAATGAAATTATCCAGCCCCCCCCCCCCCCCCCCCCCCCACCAAAGTATTTATGAACAATCCCTAGTATGAATGGTTGTATCCTAAATCTTGAAAATGTTTAGCTTGATGTAGGTTCACCAGGATTGGCTAATGGTTATTGAAGAAAATTGCTATTTCATCTTGACAAATCCAAGTTGATGATGTATAATAATAAATACAATTATTATACTCGAAGAGCTCAGTTGTGCATTGGTGACAAACAAATTTTCTACAAACAACAGTGGTTTTTAAAAATAAATAATCATCATTCTGTTACATTGTGTATGTGATCTTTTTACAGGTACCATTAGGGACTATAATCAAAAAAAGTGATGCCCTCTTGGCAGACCTGGAGAAAGAAGGGGATCAGGTACGCTAAGATCGCTTGGTTAAGAAATCTCTTACATTTTTTGCACCACCAAGCCCGGGGTGCTCAGTGGTCATTACAAGGGGGTATCATGCGCGTCCAAGGACTTTCAAAAAGTACCCTAAATACGTAATTGTGTTAATGTGAAAAAGCAGCCCCTAAACAAGTATAGCACAGTATTTTACATAACCTAAATAAGTAATATAAGTATTTCCAATACCCTAAACAAGTACTCAAAATATTTTGATACCCTAAACCAAGCATGTGCAACCTTTTCTACCACGCGGGCCGCATTATGATTTTGAGATCCATTCACGGGCCGCAGTGAATGTCAAACATTCCAAAACACATCCGGATACCCGCTTCTCTTCGCCATTTTAACCAGGGATTTTAACACGCAATCACAAGTTTGTTTTAATGAAAGAAATGTGCGCAGAGCGCGCGAAATTTTTCGACTTTACACTTATTTTTGCTATGATTGAGGTACATTTCTGCTTTAAACAAGTTTCTACCAAAAGAAAATCCATTTGGGGCACACATGCGCAAGTAGCGCGCGAAACAATTAGGTCTGTGCACTTTTGACCATCATAATTCCATGATTCCTCTTGTCTAATTAACCGACAGTGCCAATCTCAACCGACACGACAGTCAATATTGGGGGGAAATTGGCCCCCTCGCCCCCCTCTGGCTAAATCAATTCGCCATTAGTGTAACCTAGGGAGTTCCAGTTAAAACGGGCCGCATCAATGGGAATTTTGGGATTGCTTCGCTGGCCGCAGATTAGAGGCCGGCGGGCCGCAGGTTGCACACGCTTGCCCTAAACAATCTTACTCAAAATATTTTGATACCCTAAGCACGTAATTTGTATAGTTTAAACCTCTTACCGCGTATGACACATTTCTAACCCTTTTTCCTTCCCTAATAAGCTAAACGTATTATGAAACACATGGCGAACTGATTATCAGACACTTGCGTGGATACAATTTAAGAAATATATCTTGTCCATGTATCATGGCTATTTATAATCCTCAGTCATGGAGCAAATAAGGACCCTAAATACGAAAGCCAATGATGTAAAAAGTATACCCTTTTTGTTAATTTGGCTTGTTTTGATACCCTATTCACGTTACGTACGTAACATGCCCCAGCTTGAAAAACTACCCTATTTACGTGATTTCTTGGACACGCATGGTACCCCTTTTGTAATGACCACTGAGCACCCCGGGCCACCAAGCTATTCATCAGGCCAAGGGCAGGCTGTGACACAAAATATTGCAAGTTGGTACAATGCCCAAAACCATGACAAACAATTTCAATCACTGAATAAGCATCTCAGAAACAGCTCAAGTTCAACAAAGTATAGGTTTTGAGTTCACTACTGGTGCATGCATAGCAAGCGTGCATATGTGGCCAATTGAAGGATTTTTGGCTTGATTTTAGTATGAACAAAGTTTGAAGACAGAACTTTTCATTTCAGATAAATGTAGCAACAACCTCTTTTATTAAATAAATATTTCAAAAAACCATGACTAGGTTAGTGAGCTCTTCCAACTAAATAAAGGGCAGGTAAAACAAGAGAAAACAATAGATAATCATGAAAGGAAAGGTAACTATAGTCTATTTATCTATCATGAAACAGTTACGTAACCGCGTCATTTACAAATTGCAGCACTTAATTGAAGTGCTGGCCTGTACATGCACGTGTATCAGAGTGCGAATTCATTTGAAACATTTGCATAGCAATATTGTTCCAATTCATCGTAAGGCTGATGTTCGTATATGAGTAAACACTGTAAAAGCTGCTATACAAGCTGAAATTTGAATAGCAATTGCCTCAAATTGAAGAGCAATTTGTACCGCGATACAGGCAAATTCGCACCCTAACGCGACGCGTAGAAAGAAAGACGAAAGAAACATACGCGTGCATAAATACTGCGCCTGTCCCGAGGAAGATAAATAGAGTAAGACATGTTGGACTAAATTTTAGATAAGTAAATATTGTAAATCAAATTTTCAACCTCTTAGCTGAAATGATGTAACTTGAAGCACAAAGCCAGGGGAATAGGGGAATATTGGGTGGAATCAAATATATTTTCCATTCTTGCCATATCTATTGTCGTTGTTCTGTCAAAACCTCGTATATCACCATCCGGCCCTTCAGCATGTATAAAGTAACACCTCCTATGTATAACCTTTGGGTAGTCTGCTCTAAACATGTTTAAGGACCAACCTTGTAAGTGCTCTTTCCCTGAACATGTATAAAGCAACACTTCCTATGTATAACTGTTGGGTAGTTTGTTTTAGTTTATATAACATACAAGGTTTTGACAGAACAGCAACGATATGTTTGAGGAGGATGGCCTTAAAATTGAAATATCTCTGTTTGACCAAAGATACAACCTACAGGTACCTCTTGTCCAAATATGAAGTAATTTCTATTTGTTTTGTCAGTTTGTCGCTGCTAAAGGAGGGAAAGGTGGAAGAGGAAATCGCTTCTTTATGACCGCAAGGAATCGAACCCCGATGCTGGCCGGTAGAGGTACATTTGGTGAGGACAAGAAATTGTCGCTGGAACTCCGCACAATGGCACATGCCGGCTTGGTGAGTCCGATCAGGGGTATCAAACTCTGTTTACTGTTTACTAGGCGTCATGCCCCTTTGAATTGCTGGGTGGACATATGATAGATGGTGCTATTATAATAAGCCCAAGAGGTTTAGCACCTGTTCTACGGGCCCGACCGACCCATTTTATTTTATTTTATTTATTTTTTTTTCTCGATTATTTTGAAAATGTTCATACATTCTGAAAAATGTCAGCAACAAAAATGGAAATTTTGGAATTGTTTTTTCAAAAATTACAATTCTTTTTAAACAATTTACAAATGTTTTCATGAACATTGTAGGGTTTTTGTTTCTGCAGCCTAATATATATTGGAGCCTTTGGGTAGAGCACTGTTGATTTTTGTCATCTGCTATGCCACGTGTCCCACTCTTCCAAAACAACATTAAAATTGTACTGGAAATGTACTGGTGTACATGATGTCCCCTACTTATTCTGTTACTAAATTAATTAGGTAAGTTGAGTCTAAACAAAATTTTCACTGTCAAAATTGTTTAAAAACTATACCTTTAATTAGTGATCTTAAGATGACTTGATCTGTACACGATGCCAATAGTTTCATGTTCGATATGACTTGATGTGATGTGCACAAAATGCAATACTTGATTGTACTTTCAACTTAAGTCAACCAGTGACTTGACTATTTGAGCTATTCGACTGACTTATTGATAAACAAATTGAGAAAAACTCAACTTGACTTGATTGTGAAATATGTCTATGACTTTACAATCAGAAAGGTTTTTCCAGTGGAAATCAATAACAAGCAACAGGTTTGGAGAAGTATGCCATCAGTTAACTTAATTGAAGTTTTTTACAGAAAAATATCCAATTTCATTCGGAATTGACTTTTGAGTTTTATTCAGTGACTTGGTTACAAAACTGAGGTAAAGAATAAAGATCCATTATTTCATTTTATTATTCATGGAATATTTTGATTTTCCAGATAGGATTTCCAAACGCGGGTAAATCGTCACTACTGAGGGCGCTGTCACGAGCAAGACCCAAAGTGGCAGCCTATCCATTCACAACTCTGAATCCCCACGTGGGCATGGTGGCGTATGACGACCTAGAACAAGTAGCAGGTAAGGACTAAAGTTGTTTGTTCTACCCTTCTAGCCTAAAGAAGATTTTATGGCTCTTCCCACAATGCATTGCGCAAACGCCAGCCAACTAACGATTTTTTTTCATACGATGCATTTGTCGAGCTCTTAAGTTTTAGAAATAAGAAAAAGGAACACTGATGTCTAATTCATTCATTGATGTAAACTAGAACCAAAGAGCTCCCACGATGAACGCGCTATGAAGCCATGATTGTGTGCATGTCTATGGGAACTGAGACAAATTGGAGACCAGAATTAGGGCGTTTTGCAAAAATGCGCAATGCATTGTGGTGGTGTCTATAAAATCTTTTTTTCTTCTAACCATATCAGCGTTTGTTAGCATCCAAGGTGTGCAAAAAGGTAGTGCCTATCGATCAGAAAGTGTGCTCCTTTCTTTCTTTGTGGTTCTCTACTGTTGCAGTTAAGACTAGTTTTGTACATTATTTGTTTTTTATTAGACTCCCTGCAACCTCTGCCCATGTAACAGTACCTTTGTGTGTGTTTTTCCATTGTGTAAGAACACCGATTAGCTTAATCCCTATGCTCCAAAACTCTGTAGGTATTTATTTGTAGATTAAGATAACTTCTTTGTAACTTTTTTTCACTTTTAACTTACCTCTTACAATCTGTCAGATCAACGTACAAGGGTCATTCATTAAGTCCTACCTCCTGCCTCAAAACTTTGACAATATTAATTAGCTGGCCTTACATTTTCCACAATCGTAGCTTTTAAAATCTAAAAGCTACAAATTCATAGTAAATTGGTCCAAGTACTGGCTGTACTTTTCTCAGAGATGCACTGGGTGGGTTCAAAATTTCCTGATATTTTCAATTTTCCTATACTTTTTACTGACACTACTATATTTTTGTACAGACAAAATTTCCTGAAATAAATCTAAACAAAATTCCTGAATTCCAAAAAATTACTGAAAAGTAGCATTTCTGTTTTCTTAAGTCTTTCAAAGCAACTTTTTTTATCTTTAACAGTTGCTGACATCCCTGGGCTAATTCGTGGCGCACATATGAACAAAGGCATGGGCCACTCTTTCCTCCGCCACATAGAACGTTGCCAGTGTCTGCTGTATGTCATCGACCTCTCCGTCGACAAGCCGTGGACGCAACTGACCGACTTGAAGTACGAGCTGGAACAGTATCACCCCGGGCTGTCGGAGCGCCCCCACGCTGTAGTCTGTAACAAGATCGATCTTCCAGAGAGTGTAGACAATCTTGAGCTGGTTCACAAACATATAGCATTGCCCGTGATTGCTATCTCCGCCGAGTATAGACTTAATATCGAGGAGTTGAAAGAGCATCTGAGACGATTGTACGATGAGGACATGAAGGGTATGCGGCAAGAAAAACAGAGTCCCAAGCCTGACATGAACCGAATTATCTGAATGTGGCCAATAAACAAGTGACAAGGCTATTTAAATTGAATTATATACCAGGTCAGATAAGCTGCAGCATGTGAATATAAACCCCTTTAAAAAGTTTTGGACATTTTTTTCAATCACCAATATTCCGGATATTTCAACAGCTTTTCATAGAGAGGAAACACAATATAAATACATTACGAAATATTGGTGATGAAAAAACTTTCCAAACTTTTTATGAGTTTATATATATCACAAACTATCTAAAAATTGGCAATTGAAAAAAAATGTCCGAATAGTTTATTATCATGTCTCCATGCCAAGGCTCAAGATTTTTTTTCAAAAGTAGCTCCCGGAACATGGGATTTATTGAAAACCAGGAGCTACTTTCTGTCTACCGGGAGCTAACTTTTTATTAAATCGTATTGTCAAATTGAAATTTGATGTCTTGGGCAAGCTTCCCGATCATCAACGGGCACTGGTTTGGACAAAATGTCAGCGCTCGGTTGTTTATTTTTCAGCATTACCGGGCGCTATGACAGGAGGACCGAGGGGTAACAATCGCCCAGCGCCTGCTTATCTTGAGCCTTGCTCCATGCTAATCTTACAGCAATGTGATTTTAATGAAATTTTGCAATAAAAGTTTTATAATGTCAATGTCTTACTTGTAGTGTCTATTTATGAAATGGCGTTCAAATCATTGGCCGTTGTTGAAAGGTATTAAATCATCTTTCAGCGTATGTGCATCACTACAACTTGCGTTCTGCGTGTTCTACGCGTCTGTGTTTGCGTGTTTATTTCACTCAGGCGGTGCCCTTGTGAAATAAACCATGCAGACAACGCGAACACTGTTGCAGATTGGTGATACACATATGTTGAAACATAATTTAATCCCTAAATATACTAAGTTCACAAAGGAAGCAGAACTTAATTGTCAAAAGAAGGGGGAATTTTAAAGTTGGGGCAGACATGACCAAAATTAAAATACTCAATTATGAATAAAAAGGAATTCATCATTTTGATATGCATTTTTATTTTGTCTTTGCATAAGAATACAGCCTGAATATAATGTAACATAAAATAAACCCTAACAAGATATTTTTCAAATTATATGTATAACATTGAAAAACAGTGTTTGAGTTTGTTGGTGTTGGTTTACATTAAACTAATATAAAAATAATGTCAACAAGTAATAAACCAGGAATGTTAAGATACTTATGTTCAAGTAATATACATGCATCTACATACATAATTCATAAAGACTAAAGATCTCCAGGATTTTTTTTTAATATTCATGACATGAAAACAAAACCAGCGGTTAGTTATTTGAACTCCATGGATTCAAATTTACTTTAAAACGACTTAATTTCGCTAGCAATTTAATTTCACTAGGAGATCCAATTCGCCAAATTTAATTTGTCGCCAATTATATTATTTATAATGGTTATATATAGGAAGATGATACAAATTAGTGAAATTAAATTGCACAGGCATGAGAATGTTCAGTTTTAAAACTGAATTCAGGATTTTTGGGGTCCAAATTTCCGCACTTTCTTTTAATTTCAGCCTGTTTTTGGCCTTTTTTGCCCAATTTCACGCGCTTTTTCAGGAATTTTCACCACTTTCCTGCTTTTTCCTGCTATTTTTCAAAACTCCATTCTCATGCCTGATTGCAGCAAAAAGTTTAATAAATGCTAATTCGCTAAATTAAGTTGCCATGAAATTAAACTGTTTTACAGTATAGTCAGAGATTACATTGAACATAGTGAATACAAAGATGATGCCAAATAGGGTCCCCCTTTCACCCACCTGGTAAATAGATGACCCCTGTATTGTATAGACTTAATTATTTTTTGATATATGGGTCCAACTCGTACAATGTTTCAAACCATTTAAGCGAAAAGCTTGAATTTGAACACTAACAGGCTCACATTGCTTTCAAAAGTTGGAGTAAATGGCCCGGTAAATGGTATGCACATAATAAGCTAAACATTTTCCAGCTAGCTATTAGTTTTATTAGTTTTACCATATACAAAATAGATTTGTCAGAAACCTTTCCCAACTTTCAAAGTCTATCTCAAAAATTATTGACCCAATACTGGGCATGTTTGGACTTATTTTAATGAATTTCTCATGGTGATTCCAAATATGGTGATGAAATTCAATATTGTTGACATTTTTGATATATTTTGGACGACTGCCGCAAGGATAGTGTTAAACCTTAGAGCAAATCCTTCTTAAAACTACAGTAAGCTTACCGTAAAAGTTGTTTGTGCTATAAATACAATATTTGGGTAACCTTTAACAGCAACAAAAGTTACGAAGAGTGCTTGCTAAGATGATTGTGATTGGGGTTTGTGAGCAACATGGCTAGTTGTAATAGTCAGATCAATCACGAGGACCTGCTATACACAATATAAACTCCTCACAAAAAGTATCGAGACACTTTACACATGATCCAATAATTAACGGCCCAAAAGGGTATATGGATTAATCGAAGCCAATAACCCAGTGCATAATTTTGTTTTGCGTATTTTGACACCTCTGTTGTTGAGATCCGATGTTGCGGAGCGGAGTTATTGTCATTTCAATGGTCGTAGGTCCAATTTCAGAAGTGACAATCACTCCGATAGACCATAGATGCAGGTTTGCATTTATAGTTTTGAATGATCAGGTTTATGCTTACCAGTTACAAAAATGCAACATACACTCAGAAAATGAAGATAATGTGTTCCTTTCACAACAAACACAGATTATTGTTTTCATTCAACTTAAACTTAGCCTTTTTGTGAGGAGTTTATAATACGGACTGTATAATAAGGAACTATTCTAAAATAAGGCAGTGTTTTAAAACTTACAAGCTCTTTCCACTAGTAAAACATAATCATGCTTTGCCTTGTAATAAACTTGTTCTTTTCACTATCAATATTCACCATGTCCTAGATATTGAACAGTTCTCATCAATTTCACTTGTTATAATTACCTTTTAAATTGTAAAACTTTTTGCATTTGGCAGGTAGATACATGTGATTCGATGAAATGAGTCGGATATCAGATATTTTACTTGATTGTATTGGTCATGTGTATTGCACGTTGTATAATGCAATAATTTGCAGAAAACCCCATTAAGAATGGACTAAACTCCTCACAAAAAGTATCGAAACACTTAAAAATGATCCAATATATAACGACTCGAAGGGGAATGCATTAATCGAAGCATATAACCAAGTGCATCATTTTGTTCTGCGTATTTTGACACCTCGATCGTTGAGATACGATGTTGGCGAAGCGGAGTTATTGTCATTTCAATTGTCGTGGGTCCAGTTTCAAAAGTGACAATCATCCTATAGAAAGAGATTTGCATTACTGTTTAGAATGATCAGATTCGTGCTTTTCAATAGGGATGAGTGTCACTTTTGAAACTGGACCAACGATCATTGAAATGACAATAACTCCGCTCTGCAACATCGTATCTCAACGATCGAGGTGTCAAAATACGCAGAACAAAATTATGCACTTGGATATTTGCTTCGATTAATGCATTCCCTTTCGAGCCGTTATATATTGGATCATTTTTAATCGTTTCGATACTTTTTGTGAGGAGTTTATTACTTCTAAAGATATGAGCAATTGAAGGGTTTTCAAAACGATAGTTAACAAAAACAATGCTATCCTTTGTTTTGATTATATCTCAAAATCATTTTTACGACTTCCCGACTCATTTTGCTTGATCCCATCCAAGGTCTTTAGCCAGAGACGTGTCCACGTGGAGATTTAAGGAATTTAACAGATGTGATATTCTAAAAATAGTTGTTGTAAGAGTTTAGTGAACTAGAAACTAGATCTGACTGACAAATCAAAGCTAAAACAGCCCACATTTGAACCTTTGACCCCATAGAGGTGGCAAACAGGTTGATTTATATTTTAGGGTCAAGTTCTGGAAAGGCTTTTCTGATAAATTAGACAGGCAGTTGCTGAACTCTGGCTAAAACCTTGAATTCCCATCACATCTATCGATCATGTTAAGTTCCCCAAATCTCGGTCAAAATTGAAAATCTGAATTATTTGATCTCATCATGTTGGCTCATTGCTTCTTCCTTGAATTGAAAGATTGAAAATGACAGCTCATTGCGATCTGATTATTGATGTACATGTAAATGACACACTTATTGTCACATGGGTAGAGTTTCAGCCAATGATGATGCTAGTATATGTGTGCCAATGAATTTGACTGACAAGATTCTACTGATTCTGGTCCCTTTGATTGAATTTGTAGGCTGACTGAACTTTTTAGGATCATTCTTCATGTAATATATGTGTGAAACTTTAGGGTGAGCGTCAGTGTTCCCTTCTAATACAAATATCCGTTTTGAGCGTATCATTTGGCAGAAACAACTTAACATTTATCACAGTTCGTAAGGTTCATTATCCTGAAAGGTAGTTATTGTCTCACTTGAAGTTAAACTTTGTCTTCACGAGATATCTCATCTTGACCTGACTGACATTGTACACGGCATATGATGCCAACATGACTTCCCTGAGACCAGAATGACACCTCATCACACACCTAGAGGCTATGCACTATATACTATAATACATCTTTCAGTCATCCAAACAAACCTGGAGTCAATCATTGATCATTTTTAACTATAGGATTAGCAAAATTACTTCACTGGTGCCAAATTGGCTGCACTGACGCAAATATGACTTCACTGATGTCAGAATGACTTCACTGATGCAAAACAATGACTTCACTGAAGCAAAAATGGATTCACTGAATCAATTTGATTCCAATTGCAGCTTTTGTATGGCAAAGAAGCTACTTTATGCAGATTGAAGCTATTTGACACGAACAATATGACAATGACCCCGTTTAACTTTCTTCGTGTATATTGCGGGGATCTGTTTGAGTGGGAGATTCTTGCTGAAAGTTTAACACTACAATTTCATTAGTATCCTTAACATCTCATTTGAAGTTAAACTTTGTCTTCACAAGATATCTCATCTTGACCTGACTGACATTGTACACGACATATTCGTTGTAATTGAGCGTGTATCCGTTGGGGTTGGTCACGCCGGTGTTGCAGCTTTTTCCGACTGGCACCTCGACGCCATCGGACCTGAAAATGAAAACATGTCGAAAAAGATTGTTTGTGAGTTAGGGGAGCTGTAGTATCGTGATAAATGCGAAGGCAGCCCTACAGATTCCACGCCAGTAAATAATTTCAGTCCTTGTAGAGACGACAATCAAAAGTTTTTTCTTAGCTTTCATCCTGTGGCCCATTGATTATAGAATTAATCAGAAATGGTACTTATTGCTCCCAAATGATTAAAGTTGTAGTTTAATCCTGATTTTAGGACTACTATCTAATACCACAGTGGAAAAAGACATATTTTCAATGCATTTTGTAGGTTTTTTTGGATGTATTTTGATTGTAAATGATCTGGCAACATTTCTCAACTTTTTCTGATAAATGAGGGCGCTACACCAATTGTCCAACTTTGGGGACTTGTTTCTCAGAACTTTCAGGGATACCATATATATTTGTTTTGATTAAATGATCAAATATATCATGAAATTAAAGGAAAATGTCAAATTGAAAATTCCAGTCGCTTTATAAGCGAGAAAATGGGCTTTTTTTAACTACCATTTTACATGTAAACGCATAGGGAAACCATTTGGTGGTGTGGATTCTACATCTGAAACCAGACACCTGAACTATGACACTAGTACCATGCCACGTTGGTAGTCGGAACTCTACAGTTTGTGGTCAGCATAAGACGTGCAGGGTTGTAGCTAGACCAGATTGAGTGCCGGACAATTTTACTGACGGCGAACAGAGTAAGTGCAGTGGATCATGGAATGGGGTCCATGCACTTTGAGGTTTCCTGCCACACAATTTCTTGTTTTAAGAGGCAGCTTAATTATTTTTTTCCCCAGAAATTGTAAAAAAACACCAATTAAGTGCCTTTTATTTACCCTTATTTTTTAAGAGTGCCGGATGCTGGGCACAACTTCTGGATGGCCCCGTCCGGCGTAGCTACAACCCTGAAGACGGGTTACCCAGTACAAAGTTGTATTACTTAGGCCAACAGCAATAAATTGTTGTATTGGCGTTAAAAACAATCTTTGGGGCTCCTCATCAAAAAGGAATACAGTGCACAGCAAATCTGACAATCGCAAATGGCATCATATTTTGTGACTTATTTGTATCTGTGAGATTTAATTTAGTAATGTATAGTATAATGTACAATTCAAAATTTAAATTTTAAAAAAAATCCCGCCCACCCTATGCTAATTTTTAATGGTATGTTACGCCAATACAACAACAAAAATGTTTGGCCTTATTGAAATCATTAGTGTTTCTGTGAGAGAGATTTGTCGAATTTACTGTACGTGCAGCGTTCGATTTAACCGGTGTCGCATCGCGAAATGCGACGCACTTTTGAAGTCTTGCGATGCAATTGCACATATTTAGCAAAAAGTGCGACGCAAAGAGATTCCCTACTTAGTATTTGGTCACTTACCATCAAAGCCAAACCTACAAAGATTGAGTTTCATCTTCAAATAACTAAAAAAAAGTATGATAAATCCTCAAGAATCGGCAGTTTATATTTCGTTTTCGTCAGAGTTAAAAAAAACATTGCTTTTTACGTACTTGTGCAGTTTAAAATCATGACGTCACTTTTGATGCTATAAGAAGAAAAAAAGTGCTATACATTTTTCCAAATTTCTTGATGTTTTTGCTCTCTATAATCAATCCCCCCCCCCTCTACCCTGATTACCGTAAACCCAACAGATGATACTACATTGTTGATTGTTTTACACATGTCAAAATATGCCGAGTAATCAACTTACATTGTGATGGATGCCCCAGAGTCGGGTGCCATTTTGCCAAGTCCTCTTGTACTGTGCATTCCTGCAGGTAGTTTATCAGCTGCGTAATCTGCAGCTAGCAGATCATTAGACTTGCCTAATGCCACCTGTAAAGCAGAAGGATGGTGGGGGAGGGGGTAAGAGATAAAAGAACAAAATTAAAATGTACAGTGAATAAAGTCAAGGACACAAAATAGTTTTGATCACTTTGGCCATTCATCATTTTCGTCTTGTGTGCCTAGTTTTCCGTATAAATACTTTAATAACTTGGTATTTGTTCTTGTCAAAGGTTCCCATTATATATGCCCATTTGGTAGAGTCACTTTCTTTTTAAAGGGCTCCAATAGTTCAGTGTATCGCAAGACCGCAATAACTTTTGGATGAACGCGAGCACTCGGATCATGACACTGTGATCGACAATTCTTTGTTTTGATTATAGTGGGCAAATTGTGGGATTCAAAATTGATCAGGGGGAGGGAACACTTTACATAACACCTACAAAGTGTTCGACAATATTTTCTAACATTGTAGTTCAGTAAAAAGGGAAGGTTTGAACAGATATAGGGAATAGACAATCTGTTTCATGGGTGCATCAGTAGTTGGGAAATATTATTTTAACTCAATATGGCTCTTTTGAACCTTAAAGAAAAATGACAGATGGTGCACACACAAGAGATCATTCATGCGTAAAAGTGCTGGTATATGAATATTGATTGACATGTGTGCATGAAACGGTAAAGAATACATTTTGTGACGCGATCAAGCAGAATGAGTCGAATGTCAGGAATATTGATTTTGAGTTATAGGTAAAAAGAAGTGACAAATTCTCATGTTTTACTCTGTTTTCTCAGATGGTAAATTGTTTGTAACTTAGAAACAAGAAGTTCAATTCTAGTGAGGTTTGGACCATACTGTAGCATTTTCCACCTGCTTTACAACGAAGAGCAAATATCAAATTTGAAAAACTGCCGACATGTGACTCATTTCGCTTTATCGCATCACATTTGATTTCTTGATATATTTTCACTAATTGCACAAATATGGGGAAGAATGCTGCGTCTATCCCTGGATACACACTGATGTAGTTGCACAGAGCATGATAAGTAATTATCTTGATTACTTTAAGACTTACCTCACATAGAAGAAGGAACCCAACAGGCTTGGTCTTTGAAGCGAAGCAATAGTTGGCTGATTTGGACGACATATCGGCAAAATAAACACCTTTACCGAACTGAGAGAGGTAAAAAAAGTGAAGAAATCAGTTGAGGGTTATAAAGGTGCATGTTCTGACCATAGTTTCTAACAATTGGTTATCATAATAGTCGCTATTTATTTACCCCGACATTGTTGACAGAAGATTTGACACTAAACTCCAGGCTGGTATTGGTAGCATCCTCTGAGCAAACGTCTGATACCGGTGCAGTCGAATGACCGAATGGCCCCGGAAGGTGCGGTTAAAACCCAAGTCAAAACCGATGGCAGGAAAAAACAACCTCATGACTTGGCCGCGACGAAAAGTATTACAGACCAGGGGGTAACGGGCACTGTTCAACTTTCTGCCACCAACTTGGTTTTCTTTGCATGCGCGGCAGAAAACTTTATTAAAGTTAAACATTTACATTTGGTCTCTGTTCTGTCAAAACCTTGTATATCTTTCCAGCCCTTCAGCATGTATAAAGTAAGACTGCCCAATGGTTCTACATAGGAAGTGTTGCTTTATACATGGCAAGAGCACTTACAAGGTATTGACATATGTGTTTTCCTTATTATACTCTATGGTCCGTATGCACAAAAGAGTTAGACCGGGTCTAAAGTTAGACCGGGTTTAAGTGGATTTTAGTTTTTGTGAAAGCACACCTTTAATTACATTTTCTTTTCAAATAAGCTAACAAATTGTAAAGATTCGGATGCAAAGTTCAATAATAGCACAAAATATATCGTGAAAATGCAGAGGAAAACAGATTTTCAGGCATGGATAAATTTCACTTAGACCAGGTCTATCTTTAGACCCGGTCTAACTCTTTTGTGCATACAGACCTAAGGTTTTATATGGAATATAATTTGCAAAAATGCAAAAATCTTGAAATTGATAAAAATTGAGGGTGTTTTGTCAATTGCATAACTGAGTACCCCTGAAGTACAGAATTTCAACTTACCATATAACCTGTGACAGGGGCTTCTGGTGGGGCGATGCGTAGACCCTGTCCCAGAATACCGGCCATGTTAGTGAGGCGAGATCCGTGCCATAGTAGCATTCTGTATCAGAAAATAAACATGATAATCACATAAATAGTAGAAAGATAATCAGTCTGTCCAAAGAATGATGCAAACTTGATCTTATCAAAGTAGTTTATCTCTGGTATTTTAGAATTCAAGATTAAAATCACAAAACAGCTTTGATTATACGAATGCGTGCTTAGTTTTCGAATGTTTGGTCATTATTGAAGCTGAATTTGTCAAAAATGATTCAAATTTTAACAAATTTGCATTTTTAAGCAAAAATGGTGAAATTTGAGATTCATTTGGTAAATAACTTATTGACCATCCCTCTTTACCAAAAACATCAGGGATGCTTTTACACCAAATCTCCCATTCCATGATGGCGGCAGTAGAGATGAACCATGATATTTTGCTTCTTTCTATAAGGCAAAAAAAAAAAAAGAGTTGACTTGCCCTTTCCGACCGACCCTAATTTTCGGAAATCTAGGGTCGCTATTTTTTTTTTTTTTTTTTTTTAAAAGATTAAAATTTGTTTTTAAAAAAATTGAAAGAAGCACATAAAAAAATTTAAAAAAATTAAAAAAATTAAAAAATTCCTAAAAATTTTTAAAAAATCTTTAAAACATGTTTTTGTGCAGTAAATTTTCACAAATTTTCAACAACAAAAAACAAAAAAAAAATCCGACCGTCCGACCCTGACTTTGACCCTGAAAGGGCAAGTCAACTTTTCTTTTTTTTTTGCCTAACTAAAGGCAGATGGACATTTTTTCTAATTTTGCCCGAAGCTCGAACAAAATCAAGCATATTTCCAGTTTGGTTGATCCGATTTCCATAAGGCGACGAACGAAAAACCTGTCCTACAGGCAAACGGACCTCTCAGGCAGGGTCGGTTGGTCTGGCTTTTTGAGGGCAGTTCAAAAAGAATTTGGGACATTTTGTTGAATTTTCATCCATTTTCTAAATTTTCAGATTTTCAAAATATTTCAAAAAATGTAATTAAACATATTTGCCACAAAATTGCAAACTTTTTATTTTGAAAATTTAAAAAATAAAGGTCAGCCTGACCCATAGAACAGGATGGGTCTTTTTGCCTATTCTAAAATGTTCATGATTGGTTACAATACACCCAAGTTAATTATTAAAACAACACACCTAATTTAATTGATTTTCAGGGCGAAAAAATAACAAGATTTAGGTGATTGATGTCCTTTTTAGGACAACCTGTACAAAGATAACCGATTATAAGACTTACCTGTTTCCGACATCCTTGAATTTTCTTGTGTCCCCTTGCCTATCAAGAGTGAAGACGTCTTCCACCTCCATAGTGTACTGTGTGTGCGTCTTGGCATGGGTGTTCTTTACATAGTCCTTAATCATCTAATCATGTATAGAAAAAATCATAAGATGTATCAAAGATCAGAAATAAGGCTTTTTATTAATTTGTCTTATTATTACGACATTGTCCCACATTTGGTTCTGAAATCAAACTAGCTTCTGCCGCATTGTGCCTCAGATACGCATGCTGGGATGGGTCACAAATAGTGCCATTTGATCGAAACCCACCTGCATAATGGCAGGCATATTATGTGATGTAATCAAGCAAAATGGGTCGAAACTCACAAATATTGATTTTGAGATATAACCAAACAAAGAGTAGACATTCTTTTGTTTTCTATTGTTTTGAATACCCTTCAGTTGCTGATATCGTTGGAACCAAGTGTCCATTTAAGATGGGGTTTTCTGTCAAATGTAGCATTTTAAATACCCAATAAATTCCCATAAAAAAACTAAAATTGTGGTATTTTCGACTTCCGATTCATTTTGCTTGATCGCAACACATTATTCCTTCCTACATTTATAAATAGTCACCAGAGACAAAATACCACTATTTGTGTGAAAAAAAGAGAAATACTGTTGCTGGTAGGAAGGTCTTAAGGTTTGCCTATTCTTCCAGAAAACCTCAATTATTCCCAGCGCTACTGTCGTCTGACCCAGGGTGCGAATTCATTTGAAAAATTTGAATAGCAATATTGTTCCAATTCATCGTAAGGCTGATGTTTGTACATGAGTTA
This sequence comes from Ophiura sarsii, assembly GCA_035610835.1. Taxonomy (NCBI): domain Eukaryota; kingdom Metazoa; phylum Echinodermata; class Ophiuroidea; order Amphilepidida; family Ophiuridae; genus Ophiura; species Ophiura sarsii. Next base: position 44,048,154 of record CM069458.1, on the reverse strand, counting down.
ACACTGTAAAATCTGCTATGCAAGCTAAAATTTGTATAGCAATTGCCTCAAATTGTGGAGCAATTTGCTATGCCATGCAAGCGAATTCGCACCCTGGTCTGACCAAATCCTTCCCCAAAGTCTTCCCCACTTCAATGCTACAGCTGCCAACCAACTGACCTATACATTCAAATCAACATGCAACCCAATGTTACCCTAATTTCCAGGTCATTTCCTTCCATATCGTTTTTATGTTAACATTATGGAATTTGTTTTGTTTTTTTAAACTATATATATATATGCAGTAGTGGAAATACCCACATGACTTTCCACCCCGGGTTGACGATCATGTGTGTCGCAGCTCTATTAATAATATTGTATGTACTGATCATAATAGTAGTATAGCTTTATTCTATAATAACAAGAGGAATTAAGATCATGTCATGGCCAGTTCACCCCTCTCTAGTCTAGTGGTTGACTTACATGCTTTACAATGTAGAGGTCCATAGTTCGATTCCCAATATAGGACCACTTTTTCAACTGATTTATTTCTTTTTGTAAAAGTTGGGTTAGAACATAGACGGTAAACGTCTTTGGTTAGAATAAAAAGTCCACAAAGTGTGTAGGGTAAAGTCGCCAGTTTTCGGTCAACGCCTATTTTCGGTCACTTCGCCCAAATCGTGTAATGAAAAGGACCTCGTCGTTATAAACTGACAGCTAAAAAAACGCCGCATAGTTGAGGCCCGGTATTGCTTTTAAAATGGCGACGACCGATGCAATTACACAATTTTGGCCAAGTGACCGAAAAAAGGCGCTGACCGAAAACTGGCGACTTTACCCTAGTTCCTAGTCAACCCCGGGTGGAAAGTCATGTGGGTATTTCTATCGCTGCATGTAATTTTTTTTTCTTCTTTTTTTTCTTCTTCTTCTAAATATAAACTTGAAATTCTTCCACAAAAGAGTAAAATAATTCCCCAGCGTTTGCAGCAAATATCAGACGAACAGACACCCATGCTCAGGTCTTCTTTGCATTTGCGCTTTATTTACCTTAATATCCGCATGCGTCTTAGGCAACGGCTTCATCTCACATTTCAGCGAGTGATACTGATTGTCTATGGGGTTCTCAGAGCTGTCACGCTCCTGCTTCAGTACAGTCATGGCCACTTGGATATCAGACAGAGCCTGTAACCCAAAAAAGGAAAAGAAAATGGTTATCAGTCAACTGCTTAGAAGTGTTTTGTCAATATTTGAAGCATATATACAAACCTATGATACAATATAATATGAACAATAAAAGGGAACATTGTGAAGAAAAAATCATAATGATATAAACTATAAATTAGAACCTAGAAGAAAAACCTTGAATTAAGATTTATAACTGATTAAGTGATTATTTATGGTGACTGGTGAACACTTTTATACACACTGAGTAAACAGTAGACCCCCATCCCAATCCTCTTTCCTTACCCCAACCTCTTCTCCCATCGCCCTGCTGACCTCCCCCCCCCCCCCCCCCCTCCCCCACCTGACTGTGATTATTCCTAAATTACATTATACCTCAAGGAGAGCCATCTTTGCTCTGAGTTCCGGCTTTGTCCTGATGATAGGCGGCCTCTGCATTCTAGAATACAAAACAGCAAGATAAAATCAATTTTGTATGCAACAAAGTGTCTACAAATATTATTGACAGACTAGTAGATCTGTGAATGACTCGAGTCATCATTTTGATGATTCAACTCGTCATGGCCTGAAAAAATGTTTTTTTCCCGGCAAGCGATTCCAAATTTCCCTCAAAAATGGAATGCATCTCTTAATGAAAGAGTAACATTTCCCTCCAAATGCCAAAATTTCCCTCCAAATGCTCAAATTTCCCTGCAAGGAGCTTTCCGTATTGCCTACTTTTTCAGCCTGTGCAACTCGTCTCTCATCACAACCCTTCTGACTGGTTCCAATGAGCTCCTCTTTTTGGCCCCTTGGGAAAACATCTCTTGGCAAAAGCCCCAGTGGTAGCCTAGCACCCTTAGAAGCTTTGGGGTCAAATAAATATTTCATATCGTAAGTTTAGCTGTTAATCGGTGAGTTTCCACTGGAGATCTTTTAACGGGTTGCATACTTGTACTCTGATGATGTGGACTCTACCCTAATAAACGCTAACATATGAGACCTAATACCACAAAATGAGCGTTAAGTCGTCACTGTGCTTTAGGAGATACGGTCCAATAAACATGCCAAAAATATAATATATCTGCGGATATTATATATTCCGGACTTATAGCATCCCAAGGAATCATCTCTCGGTGCTAAAACTTTGAAGAGGTAATAAGAAATGTATGAGCTTTCTTCTGATTTCAAAACCTGGATTTGATTGGGTCACACCAAAGAAAACTAAACTCTAGAAGTTGCACTGGCTCCCAAATCCAAAATCCGATGCGATTTGTTATTGTGACATTCTATACCCTTGCGCATGAGACTGCGCTGCGTTGTGCCATGTGTTTTGCGTTAGTGGGCAGGCTGCGTCCGATTTCAAATATTTAACGTAACAGATGCGCTCACAGAAACTCACACTCATACATGTTTTGTTACACCTAGGTTCGTAAAGAGTAGGGTGTTAACCATAGCTGTTCCTTATCCATCCCGGTGCTGTCTAGATTCACAATCTAACTAGCTCATTTTCTTCTTTCCTAGTTCTTATTCTTCTCAGCATTCCAGTTGCCTAGGTTTAGTGGTTTGTCACCGGTTAGGTAGGGTTAGTGGCACCTGAGCTTTGAGGTGATCAGCTTCTCTGATACCAACAACACTGACCCGCGTGGACATACTCACAACGGTTGGTGGTTGGTGGCTCAGGTGTACCCCATACAAATTAGTTTGGGAGGCAACTGGGTCAAATACTGAACTTCTTTCTTTACATCTAAATATATGGAGTCCCTACACCCATAGTCAAATCATCATCTCTGGCAAAGCGGACAACAAGCTACATCTTCCGACTGCAGTAGGGTGGTGCTGAACCGTTCACCATAGGTCAAACTTCCATCACTGGCTAACCCATTTAAAAACCCCGGAACATTTAGCTGAAACAGGGCTGATCACCCGTCAAGCTGCCAGGTATAAAATAATTCCTGGCAAAACCAAATGATTACGAAAACTACAAGAAAACTTAGAAAACAAAGGAAGGCAGCTGGGCGGCAGTCTACTACTGACTGTATGACGGACCAGCGGGAACTCGGCACACCACATGCACCACATACACGAACTGTTGGCCCTGATTGTTGTCGCTTGTCTGCCTTCAAACCTCTTACTATATCTACTTACAATGTTCGTACTCTTTTTCAACATGGAAAGACCCATCAACTCTTCATGGGCTGTGCAGATGCTGGTATTGATATCATTGGGATACAAGAACACAGGCTTATAACCTCCAATCCAACAGAAGAACTCTGGTCAGATGACAGAAACTGGGTTGTTGTACATGGATCTGCTACCCAGCAGAGGCAAGGTGGTGTTGGCATACTCATGTCTAAACACATCTACAAATGCTTGCAAAGAGTAGAAGTCATCAATGAGAGAATCCTTTATGCAACTTTTAATGGAAATCCTCAGCTAAGCATCACCATCATATATGCTCCTACTGAATGTTCATCAGTGACAGTTAAAGAGGACTTCTACACCTCTCTTATGGAACATCTTGACCAAGTAAAGAAACATGATATCCATCTTGTTCTTGGGGACTTTAACGCAAGAATTGGAGCAGAGAGCCACATTGCTCACCCTATGGTTGTTGGTAGGCACTGTTTCTATGACTCGACAAATGACAACGGTGAACGGCTAGTGAACCTGTGCCAGGAACATAATCTCCGACCTGCCCAACCAAGATTTCCTCAGCCAAGTCATCGCCAGTGGACTTGGATGCACCCAGCTGGTTCAAAACATCAACTTGACCACATACTGATCAACAGCAAGTGGGTTAACTCTATTCGAAACTGCCGGGCCTACAACTCAGTTGAATTAGACTCAGACCATCGCATCGTTAGCATTCTCTTAGCTACCAGTTTGAGAACAAGCAAGGGAAAGCCTTGTAGGAGACCCAGGTTTAATTGGCAGAAGCTGCAGGACCCGGGGACAAGAGAACAATTCCAGCTGGAGCTATCTAACCGCTTCCAAGCACTCAGCATGACAGATGACTCCTTAAATATCACACAGAGATACGAGTCCTTTGAAACAGCTGTCAGAGAAGTTGCAGAGGAGGTAGTTGGCAAGAAAGAGCCCAATGGACTACCAAGCTGGGTATCCGACAAGACTATCAACCTCAAAACCGAGAGGAATAAGGCCAAGAAGAAATTTTCTCTATCGAAATCTCCACAATCAAGAAAAAGATGGAGGAAATTGAATGCCAGTCTCAATGATTCCTATAAAGCTGATGAAGCTGCTGCACTCAATAAGCAGATGGGAGAGCTAAGATCAGCTGATGCTAAAGGAAACTATACAACCACCTGGAAGATCATTCACACACTCTCAGGAAAGAACACTAGGCGAAACATGAAGGTCAAGAAGAGAGATGGTACAGCGCCTTCAAGTGATGAAGAACTTCTAACAGAATGGAAAAGCTTCTTCAGTTCTATACTAAACAATGACAGCAGGGTGATTCCATCCGAACTACCGCCTCCAGCAGAAGAAGATCTTCCCATTTGTTCTGACCCCTACTCGTGAGGAGACCACCAAAGCAATTGCAGCCATGAAAGTCAACAAAGCCGCAGGTTTGGATTGCGCCATTACAGCAGAGGCTCTTCAGGGAGGTGGTGATCAAATGATTGACGTCATCCATAAACTGTGCTCTGAAGTTTATACCACTCTATCTCCTCCGCGTCAGTGGCTCACCAATGTTACCATCCCATTGCCTAAGAAAGGTGACCTTTCTCTGATGACAAATTATAGAGGTATATCACTCATGTCCATAGCTGCAAAAGTCTACAATAAGATCCTCCTTAACCGAATCCGACCACATGTAGATCCCTTGTTGAGAAAGAACCAGGCTGGCTTTAGACCAGGTCGCAGTTGTGCACAGCAAATACACATCCTGAGAAGAATTATGGAAGGTTTTAGGGATTACCAACTTCCCTTAACAGTCACCTTTGTGGACTTCAAGAAGGCCTTCGATTCCATCAATAGACCAGTAATGTTCTCGGTATTGCGTCATTATGGCATTCCAAAGGCCTTAGTTAGCGCCGTACAAGTACTCTACAGTGGTTCAAGCAGTGCTGTGATGGTTGATGGAGGCATCTCTGAACCCTTTGATGTAACAACTGGAGTTCTTCAAGGTGATGTTTTGGCCCCCTTTCTCTTTATCATCCTTGTCGACTACCTTTTGGGAAAGGCAACTGGAGCTGATTCGGGAGTTGTGACGTGCCCTCGCCAATCACGAAGGTATCCAGCCAAATTTCTAAACGACCTGGATTTTGCTGATGATATCGCACTTCTTGAGTCATTAATACCACGGGCCCAGTCTCAGCTCTCCAGAACTGCTGATGCTGCTGCAGATCTTGGTCTCATAATCAGTGCACCCAAAACAGAGTATATGACTTTCAACTGTCAGCCACAGCCTTCTCTTCAAGTGTACGGAAACCCCATTAATCATGTGACGAACTTCAGATACCTAGGCTCCATGATGGGATCAAGTGCTAGTGACTTGAAGAGACGGAAAGCTCTCGCTTGGACAGCCTTCTGGAAATAAGAACACCTGTGGAAAAGTGCTACCATTCCAATCTCCACCAAAGTTAGGCTGTTTGACACAACCTGTGTCACTATCTTGCTGTATGGCTGTGAGTCATGGGTTATATCTAAAGACATGGAAAACAAAATCAACTCATTTGGCACATCCTGCTATCGCATTATGTTGAACATCAAGAGGATAGACAGAGTACCAAATGCTACGATCTACAATCTGACAGAGACAGCGCCCCTTGTGGAGAGAGCCAGGATTCGTCAACTGAAATTCATAGGCCATGTACTCCGCTTGCCTGATGATGAGCCTGTCAGAGAGTATGCATTGTATGTCCCAACTCATGGTAAGTGGAAACCTGGAAGGCAACGAACCTCGTTCACTAAATACATCCAGTGTCTTTTGGGAGATATGGACAGTATGCTGAATCGGAGTCAGTTGTCAGCAATGGCTCAAGATCGCCAAAGCTGGAGGAAACTTGTAGTCGCCTGCTCCGCAGCCGAATGATGATGATGATGCGCTCCATCAAAAAGAGATACATCGGGTGCTTGTATGTGCATTAAAACATTGCATGAATATGTTGAAATGAGACACCATGCACCTGCATCGGGCGCCCATATGTGCGTTAAAACGTTGCATGAAAATGTTGAAATGAGACGCCATGCACCGTACACCTTGACCACAAAATTGAACAAAAAAATGCCAAATACCATCAGATCACACGGTGACCCCAGTCAAAGTCCGTTAGTGCTCGGCCTGTGGGCAGTGGAGTACCGACCGGGGGGCAGGGGGGGCAAGTTGCCCCCCCTGGCTCCAAATACCGGGACGCTAAATTCCCAATACCGGGACGCTAAATTTGCATAAGGAAAAAAATATGGCTTAAAACACTGAGGACTTGGCATTATTTGTTTACTGTTGTGCTTTTTGGACTGCGAAATTTTGCGACCGTGCAAAATTGTTCTAGCGTGCGAATTTTTTTGACCGTGCAAATTTTTTTGACCATACACAATTTTTTGACCCTACCCCCCCCCCCCCCCCCCCCCCCCACTTACGTGAAATTCACGAGGTGACTGACTGGGAAAAAATTTGGGGCAACCTTTTACGAAAATTTACGCCACTACCGGGACGACATACTTCTGCCCCCCCCCCTGGCTCACGCGCCTGCCTGTGGGTCACAAATATTAATTTATCTTACGTAAGGCAAAAAAAAAAAAAGAGTTTGTCTCAAAGCTTGCGAAGGCTTCAAAATCGAGCGACGCGCACATTTTTTTGTCTTCCATTTATTTTATTTTCACCTTTTTTTTTTGTGTGTGTCAATTTTTACTCTTACTAATTTGCAACCGTTGACACTTTTTGATATTGTTTTTTTCCTATTTGAAATTAATATTGTGATGTAGTTGTGTAAAGAACAATTGTGCAGCGTTTTTTGAAGGACTGAGTCATGTTAAAGTTTGAGAAAAGGAAAATCTGCCGATATTTTCAATAAAAACTCGAAATGAAAATTTGTAGGAAAAAAAATGATTTTACAATTTCCTACATTTCAAACGCGGTATTTTTCAAAACCAATGTGCGCGGAAGCTTTGAGACAAACCAATTTTTTTGTTTGGCCTCAGATAAATTAATTATCTTACAAAAACTTTAAAATATCAAGAGAACTAACAAAAAAAACCTAGTGGAGCGTCTTCCTTTTGAGTTAACTCACCCAAAATTGTGCGGTATCCTCGTGTAAAACTCATCGCAAGCCTTGATGAGCTTATCTCCCACAATGCCGTTGTTTATACACGTCTCTATCTTTTTCAGCGCCAGATTGCCGGCTTTGATTTGGTCCACTGTGAGTTTGCCCAACGGCGCCTTCTGTGCATCGTATTTCATCTCGATGATGAGGTCTTCCATGGCGCGTACGTTGCAGATCATTTTGATGACCTCCTGATGGGCGAAATTGTTTTTCGAAAAATAAGTGAACATTATTGAAAATTGTTTTTTGCTGGTGTCGCACAATTTGAGGATTTATATAATTAAACCTACCAAAGAATAACCTGTGGCAATGTTAATAAAGACAGTTCTGAAGTATGGTTACGGTACGTGTTATTTAATATTACAAACGTCAACAGCCAAAATTTCAACACTGTGACAAATTGTCAGTTCAGTAATACTTGATTCTTGAAACCATGATTCTTGGGTAGGGGTGTTCATCCCGAGGGTGGGGGACACTGACATTGGAAAGGGGTATAGATATATGCCGCCCTGAAGACCCCCTTTTTGCACCCTTTTCTGCTCGCTCTTAAAACCCCTTTTGAGCCTGCATCAGCTCTTAAGACTCCCATTTTATTGAAAATTCCAAAATTAGCATTCTTACTAAACAAATTGGGGAAAACAGTTCTTAAGACCCTTCTTTTTGGAGAAAATCGGTTCTTAAGACCCCATTTTTCGTCAAAAATCTGAAGCCCCCGTTTTTGAGACCCTGGATATAAGTTGATCCCCCCACTCCCCCCGCACCCCCGGGTACTGAGAACTGAAAGGGGATGGGGTAAAAAGATTGGGGATAGAAAACAATGAAAAATGCTGTGGGAAGGGGGAAGATGAAATTATTAATTATTGGTAGAAACATTGACGGAAAAATATGAACTTAAACTTACTAAAAGGTCTTGCGTTGGAATCGTTGCCAAAATAGTGTTTAACATTTTAATGGGTGACATCAACACATACATTGCCAAAAGGCAAACAACACATACTGTTACCTTTGGATTAATACCAAGACCCCTCTGCAAAGAGAAAATGACAAAGTCTAATCACACAAACCTGCAATCTCTTATCCAGCTTTGAATCGGGTACTGCTTCCTTCTTGACACCTTTCGCAGAATCTGGCTCATCTTTGCCCTGAGAAAGTGAAAAAGGCATGTGGCAGATTGAGTTTGCGTGTATAAAAGAGGCATGCAATCTTACTTAGGCAAAAAAGGTATGTCTCTCATACATTTGGGAAAATAGCTATGCAATATGCAAAAAAGAATCAATTTATTTTCAATTTTCTTTTGGACAACTTAAAAAAGCACAATAAAATTGGGGTCATCGATTAAGGTTATGAGACAAAAGATTTTTCAAATCTTCCAAATATGTACACATAGTAAAATTAACTAATATTGAATGAAATGTTGTTGTTGCTGAATTAGTTCCCTAAATGCATGAAATCACACAAATAAAGGCATATCAAGTGATCTTTTTAGAGCGCCCTCTGCTCATGATTTTTTTAGAAAGCAGATTTTCTTGCAGATTTACATTTCTGATAATAAATCATAAATATTTTCTGAGTTAAAGAGCAATACGATTTATAATTACATAAGAAAACAAAAGACAAAAGAAAAAAGTGACCCCAGTGAGATTCAAACTCACACGCAAAAGTTTTCATTAGACCACCCCTTGGACCACTCGGCCACCGTGACAGTTCCCGATTATGGTGGCAGAGAATTAACAAATACCAAATACTTATTTGAATGTCTTTATTTCCAAATGACTATAAAATGCTGTCCGAGCCAGGGATAGAATATTTTGAAACAACGTTTTATTGCACAAAGACAACTGATTTTTCTTAATCCTTACAGCTGTAAGCTTGTGTATGTAATTCAATTGTAAAAATGTATAAATCCCGTTTTTTATCCTAATTGAGGGCGCATCCTTCAACACATCTCTTAGGATCCATTTAACCTGAACTGATTTCAGGAGTGAAAGCAGGCTATCTATCTATCTATGTCCCATAGCTATAAGAGGCCTATGTGGCGACACATTGATGGATCTTAGAGACCAATGTTTTCCAAAGCTGCCTGACATCAGCTGTTCCTGATCAGGTGATTGGAGCTCATTCCTGTACACTGTTTGATGTTGTCCATCCGTGTCATTGTTGTTCTGCCCCTCTTTTTCGCTTAATCTGTCCCTCTCCTTACAAAATGGTATTTGTCAGGCTTTTCTTCCATTAGGCAAACAAAAAATAATAGGTTTGTCTCAAAGCTTGCACGCGCATTGGTTTTGAAATGCCAAAAATACTGCGTCTGAAATGCAGGAAATTGTATTTTAAAAAAATCCCTACAAATTTTTATTTCAAGTTTTTATTACAAATATCGGCAGATTTTCCTTTTCTCAAACTTTTACATGACTCAGTTCTTCAAAAAAAGCTGCACAATTGTTCTCTAACAACTACATCACAATATTCATTTCAAATAGAAAAAAAAAACAATATCAGAAAGTGTCAACAGTTGCAAATAGTAAGAGTAAAAATTGACACACAAATATAAATGTTAAAAAAAAATTGAAGAAAAAAAAAAGCCTTCGCAAGCTTCGAGACAAACCAGGGGTATTTTGGCCTTAAATCTGACCTATCTGCCCCATCTAGACCAGACAGAATTATGGTATGGGCTTTTGCTACGCTTGGTTTAATCTGACCTCTACCACCCTCTAACGTGATCAAGCGAAATTAGTAACTTGTCGGAAGTTTTCAATTTTGATATTGGTCCATCATTTATTAAAGGTGTATGTTGCGATCACTTTTTTGGGGCTATGATTTTTTTTTTCACATCAAGATATTTTGATATCAGAAGAATCCCCATATTTTTCTCATTATGTCTGTCAAATCTTAGGGGTCAGAAATGTTCCATTTCGAAATTATAGGCTAAAATGTGGTGAATTACTGTCAAAGGTGGTTATAACCACCAGCCATTAACGTACTACTCAATGGGCAAATATGTTGTGACCTTGTGCTTCTAAAATAAGAACCATTGGAGTTATGCAACTCAAACTTTGGAATGTGACAATTTTAAGAATGGCCTTCCATGTAAAATAGAAAACATGAATTTGAAAATCAGGTCAGCAATCAGTACATCTACCTTTAAAAGCAGGTGAAAATGTTACAGTAGGGTCCAAACGCCACTAAAATTGAACCTCTAGTTTTAAATTACAAACAATTTACCAACTGAGAAAACATAGTAAAACATAAGAATATGTCGCTTGATCGCATCACATACGACACCTGGCTTTGCAAGCCTTGGTAAACTCTGACCTCTGATTTCTAAATAGTATACACACTCACCTTCGTGGAATAGTCCATCTCAAGCATATCATACTTTCCAGGAATCTTCTCAAAGCTGTTTCTCTGAGCCCAGTCATTTCTCGTTTTGTCGTAGAATTTCTTCTCGAACACACTCTTGGCATCGGCCAGGTCTGGACCGCACGCAATCAAGTTGTTCTGACCTTTCATGCCCACTGTAACGAAATAGCAGAAAGGGGATAAATTATCATCAACGAAGAAAAGTTATTTTGCAACAGCCAAACATGTTGTAATAATTGACCCAATCAAATCTTACCATACCACCATCTAAACCAGATCAAATGTCTTGTTTTGCTAACTCTGGGCAAGACATTTTACCTGGTTTTGTTAACTGGGGATACATTTGACCTCTGCACCATTTAAACCAGCCATGATTGATACCCAACATTGTTAATCCTGGTTAAATCTTACCACTTCCCCATCTAAACCAGACAGAATACCTGACTTTGCGATTAAACCCTGGTTAAATATTACCACTACCCCAACCCAAACCCTGATTTCTAGCTTCACTAACCCTGGTCAAATCTGACCTCTACCCCATCTAAACCTAGACTTCTGGCTTCGCTAACCAAGGTCAATTCTGACCTCTGCCCCATCTTTACTTAGACTTCTGGCTTCCCTAACCTTGGTAAAGTCTGACCTCTGCCGCATCTCAACATAGACGTATGGCTTCACTAACCTTGGTAAAGTCTGAACTCTGCCCCATCTAAACCTGGACTTCTGGCTTCAATAACCCTGGTAAAGTCTGGCCTCTGCCCAATCTCAACCTAGACATATGGCTTCACTAACCTTGATAAAGTTACCTCTGCACCATCACAACCTAGACTGCTGGCTTCACTATAACCTTGGTGGTAAAGTCTGAACTCTGCCCCATCTAAACCTAGACTTCTGGCTTCAATAACCCTGGTAAAATCTGACCTCTACCCAGCGTTCGAAATAGTGGTAATCCATGCACCCGAAATTTTCTGGCGGAAAACCATTTTTTTCTTGCTGGTAATCTGACCAACAACCAAGATTTTGACACCAAAACAACTGAAACAATTGCGGATAACAACAAATTGTGGCGGATAACCAAAATCTTCTGCTGGGTTATCTGCTGGATAACCCATTTATTTTTCTTATTTCTAACGCTGCCTCTAGTCTACCCAATCTAAATCTACATTTCTGGCTTCACTAACCCTGGTAAAGTGTGACCTCTACCCATCTAAACCCTGACTTTGCTAACCCTGGTTAAATCTCTGCCCCATCTAAACCAGACAGAATTCTGGGCTTTGCTAATCATGGTTTAATCTTAATTACCTTAACCTCCCTCTTAATCACATAACACCTGGTTGTGCAAGCCCTGGTAAACTCTGACCTCTACTTATCTAAACCCTGACTTCTGGCTTCACTAACCCCGATTATACCTCTGCCCTAGCTAAACACATACAACACCTGGCTTTTAGCCCTAGTAAAATCTGATCTGTGCCTCATCTAAACCCTGACTTATGGATTCAATAACCCTGGTCAAATCTGACCTCTACCCAATCTAAACCTAGACTTCTGGGTTCACTAACTCTGGTAAAATCTGACCTCTACCCCATCTAAACCCTGACTTTGCTAACCCTGGTTAAATCTTACCTCTGCTCCATTTAAACCAGACAAAATACCAGCAGGGGTGTGCCACTCAGCTTGCCGATCAGAAGCCACTTTTAAATTAAAATTTGGTCGGCATAGAATTGGTGGCGCTATACCGATAAGGCGTGATTGTAGCAGACGACGAGACGCTGGTCACGCGTCTCTCAGACGACCCAATATGACAACGGGATCGCAGGAGTGCACCAGTTTGAATTATTTTTAAAAGTCATCGCCCGGTTAACGATGAAAATTCTTCTAATTATGATGAATTTGTCAAAATGATAAGATTAACATTCACGATTACGTGTTATTCACTACACGAAATCAAAATTTAGGTTTCGTGTGGCCACCGTCGTCTGTGTAAATCTACAGCGCCCCAAACCTATGCCGACCAAAAATGACGTTAAACCTGGTTAAACATTGTTAAACGCCAGTCACGGACGCATTCCGGATGATTACCATAATTTATTCAAATATGCAAAGGGGATTGTTTTCGCTACGTACGTTAGTATAGGACTTTCCTATCCCAAAATTAATAGTATCCCTGATACCAGGCTTTGCTAATCTTGGTTTGATCTTACCTATATCTCCCTCTAAATTACATAACACCTGGATTTGCTAGCCCTGGTAAACTCTGACCTCTACCCCATCTAAACCTAGATTTCTGGCTTTACTAACCTGGTTAAATCTTACCTCTACCCCATCTGAACCAGACATGATATCTGGATTTGCCATTTTCTTGAAGAAGTTGACAGATGTAATATTTGTTGTTGTTATTCTTCAAATTGGTCTGCAAAAAAAAAAACATATTAAATTCTGAATTAAAAACAATTATGATCATTGCAAATTGCATACCATGCTCTAACACCTTTGAAGTGTTTTCCCAGCTATTTCAACTGTGTGATTGTTTGGCACAAATGCAAACTTTTTAAAGGTGGATGTTCCTATCACTTAAGCTTTTTTGGGGTCAATTAACATATTCTGATATCAGAAGAAACCACATATTGTTCTCATTATTTCTGTAAAATTGTTGGCACAAGATATGTTCCATTTAGACGTTGTAGGCCAAAATACAGTGAATTACTCCTGGGAATTACTGCCATAGGTGGTTAACCACCCGGTCAGTTTGTGTACTACTCAATGGGCAAATGTCATGTCACCTTGAGCTTCTTAAATAAGAAACATTGGAGTTATGCATCTAAAACTTTGGAATACGACTATCTTATGGATGACCCTTCATGTAAAAACATTTTGATCATAGCCGTAATCAACACTGTAAACAGGGTTAACACAATTTCAAACGTGAGCGAGAAAACAGGCCAGAAAATTTACTTTTTTGACCAGGTTATTTTGGGACAAGGTTGACTGGTGATGCAGCATCACCAGTCACTGATGCAGGTATTCAGATTTGTCTTTTAATTTGACACTTTGGTATCAGAAGATTAACTGCATATCCCAGGGTGAAAGAATTAATATTTCAGGAACATTTTTATAATTGATGTGGTTATAATGACCATTTTAGCAAAATCAATTTACTGTGTGTAAATCCCATTGGAATGGCGAAAAACGCAGTCAGCTTACCAAACTTAGCACAGTTTGCTTATTTATCAGTCGATTACTTTCATCTTTTGGCATTACATTCCAGTTGCCTGTAAGGTTTGAGCCCAAGCTTGATCCATCCAACACCATTTACTGCATGCTGGGGGACCTTGAGTGTGGCAGCGGTGGAACTAGAAACAAGAAGCCTGAGGGGCTGCAGTATTGCAACATGACTATTTCCACACGTGGTGATTTTCCGCAGATTTGGGCTAGTTTTAAACTAAAATCTGCTCTTTGGATATATAATGTGATTTTTTTTCTCGAAATTTGAACATTTGTTTTTATAAAATATGATATAGCACTAGTTTTTTTTATGACAAATGAAATTAAAAGTTGGAATTTGTTATCACAAGAACATTTTCAAAAGTAGTATATGGCTTCTAGTTACACCAACACCAAAGAGCCTTGAGCTATGCTTAGGATAGCGGTGGAAATGGTAGCACCATGCTGGCAAGACACAGTTGGTGTAAAATAAATCAGATAAATGGTGTAGAAGGGGGTTATTTATTACCCTGGATATGTCATCAAAGACGTGGTCAAGAAAGTTGGATTTTATACAGGGCACGGAACCGTAATGGGGAGGATAAACTATATTAGTAACACATTATACAGATGGTTCAATGCAGGCATCAAGGTCAAATGGCTGTTTCAAATCGTGCACAATGTTTTTTGATTCACCCTGTACATCCCCAGGAAGCATTGCAACATGAAGAATGTTTTCAATTTGCCTCTTACCTGATTTAACATAGCATCATAGATAGCAGATCCCTCAGAGTAGACGCACGCTTTTCCGACCATTTCTGCGCATTCAGAATCAACTGGGGCTGAATTACCCGTCAGGCGCACAGTCTTAAAGGCTGTAGAAATGATAATATGAGACAGGGTCTTAGCTAGGGTTAAAAAAAAAACGTCCGGTCCCACCTGGTGTCTTGAACCCAACTGGTGCGCCAGCACTTGACCAAAATCAGAGAATCGGAAAAATCAAAACATGTCACAATGGCGTCAGCACAGCAAAATTGGTTGTAGATTGTAGCATAAGTTGGGGAAGGGTTTGATCAGATGACGGTAGACACCCTCAAATTCATGATCTAAAATTCTAATGATAAGTGTTGTCAAAGTTGATTAAAAACAATGAACCTTATATCTTTCATTTTTATGATGAAAAAAATTAATGAACTTTGGGCATCGATGGGTACTAATAAACCTTTTCACACATCAAGCCCGACGATCGATTGTCATAAAGTGGAGACTAATTCAGCCGTTTCAAAATGTGCAAGAACATTGATCGATCATCGGTCATTGGATTCACACAGAGAAGTGCCTCTTTGTTATGACAATCAATCGTCATAGCAACTGTTATTGAGTCTATCGATCGACGGACCCTGTGTAGAAAGGTTAAATCTTTTGGCGACAGCCTACATTTTTTTTGTTTTCCTTACCTGGCCCAGAACTTTTAGAGGTTGATGGCTTAGACTTGGATCTTACGTTCTCTGCCCCAGCTTCCTGTTTGACCTTAACCTTTGACCTATCCCCTGATGCCCCATTGGCTGTTGAAGTGGATGCACCGCTTCTTCCCCTCTTTGGTGCGGGTGGTTCTGTAGGTGGAGCCTTGTGAACTGTAAAGTGTGATAAAATCACAAAATAGATTAATATGAGCAGCGATATTCTCATTCTCATTACCTGTGTGGTATTAGGCCTACATTTTTTTTTTTGATTGGCGTAACCCAACCGACCGTATTTTTACCGCCGACCCTAAACATTTTTATTTTTTTGTGTGTGAGAAAAAGAAGAAAAAAAAACACCCAAAAAACAAATATATGTCAGAGAAACAGTAAAAATGTGTATTTGTGCCATTTGTTTATGTCTGTATGTGTGCTGGTATATAAAATTTCATAGACGTTTTATAGATTTTAAAAAAAAATTAAAAATAAGACCTACCTACCCCTATTTTTTTTCTATGTTACGGTAACGCCAATCAAACCTTCTTTTTTTAGGCCTAATTCTGCCATTGTCTTGCTTTGTATCATGTCATGACAACAAACATAATACTGTTTTAGAGTTTTGAACATATTCCATAGTGCAAATTCTATAATGTCTTCAAACAAATCTCATGGAACTCGGCAGCAACCAAAATATGGCACACTTTCTTATGTTTCCAATTGATTTTTTTATTACCCTAATTGTTCAAAAGTACAAGTTAATGGCAAGCAAAACAAAGTATCTTACAACTTAAAATGTAAAACTGTATACAAAAAAAAATCATTATTTGGACGAAGTAGGTAATTTAATTAGATCTTGGTGTAGATTCATCAGGATTGTTCAGATAAATAGTAGAAAGTTTGATTTTTCTTTTGACAAATCCATGGTGTAAAGTATAATAAGCTTATACTTACAATTTACGCGTAACGTTTCATGCTCACTGAGCACTTCATCAGACTATTTGACATCTGACCTCTTCACTGACTTTTTGTAGTGATTACCGCCGGAAGTAGAGGGCGGTAAAGAGATCAGCTTGTCGTAGCAGACAAAGGCAGAGCAACAGTAATTCTTGACAAGGATGAATACGACTCCAAGCTATCGCATATGTTAAGTGACACAAACAGTTACACCAAGCTAAAGAAAGATCCAACACCTGTCTACAAAAGGAAATTAGTTGCTATAATCACCAGACTGGAAAGAGAGGAAAAAATAACCCACGATGACAAGAAATTTTTGTATCCAACCGCGGAAAACGTACCCAGGATTTACGGCAGCCAAAAATCCACAAGAACGGCAACCCGCTTAGACCGATTGTCGACTACTTGGGATCGATCGCGTATAATGTATCCAGATCCTTAGCAGATATTTTGGGACCATTAGTGGGCACTACAGTACATCACGTCCTTAACTCTAAACAGTTAGCAGATGATTTATCAGACATCTCAGTTGAGGATGATGAGATTCTCAATTCTCACGACGTTGTGGCGCTATTCACCAATACCCCCATCGACCTTACGTTAAGCATCATCAGGAAACGGCTGGAGAAAGACAAAGACTTAAAACAAAGAACCCGGCTAACAGTTGACGACTTGATGGAACTCATTCATTTTGTGCTCACTACAACCTACTTCAGCTTTAAGGGAGATATTTATGCTCAAAACGCCGGTGTAGCAATGGGAAGTCCATTCAGCCCCATAGCCTGCAATCTATTCATGGAATGGCTGGAACAAGAAGCCATCACCACAGCTCCCATCACGTGCAAACCAAGACTATGGAAACGCTACGTGGATGACGTTTTAGAGATAATCAAGCAGGGACAAGTGGAGAATCTAACCACTCATCTAAACACCATCGATCTCACTGAGAACATCAAGTTTACACATGAGCAAGAGCAGGACGGCAAAATCCCTTTTCTTGACACTTTAATCATCCGCAAACCGGACGGCAGCACCAAACTGTGCATCTACAGAAAGAAAACACACACCAACCAGTATTTACAGTTTAATTCACACCACCCCTCCACCAGAAGTTGGGTGTAATCAGGTCGCTGCTGGACAGAAAGGAAACAATAGTCACAGAGGAGGAGGATAGGAAGGCTGAGGATAACATTATCTGCGACGCACTCAAACAATGTGGTTATCCCAAATGGGCCATAGACAGAGCCAAAAAAGACAAAGAAAAACATCAGAAGAAAAAGGAGTCCAAAAAGACAGCAACCGACAACAACTCAAAAGGCTTGGTAGTCGTACCGTATGTTGAGGGATTGGCAGAGAAAGCATCACGTGTCTTCAAGAAACACGGTTTCGCCACGGCTATGAAGCCTCACTGCACCCTACGCAACATGCTTGTCCACCCCAAGGACAAACGAGATCCCCACCAAACGGCGGAAATAGTGTACGAAATACCATGCAAAGGTTGCCCAAAGTCGTACATTGGAGAGAGTGGTCGTTTGTTTGGCACTCGGCTTAAAGAACATAAAACCGAGGTGGACAAAATCAGTGCAAAATCGTACACGCGGGCTCAGAGAAAGTCATCCATAGAAGAGATATACAAATCCGCGGTGACCGAACATGTCGCAGCTACGAACCATGTTATCGGGTGGGAGGAGGCCAAGGTCATTGATAAGGAGGCACACAAAACAACGAGATGGCTGAAGGAGGCCATCTGGATTCGAAGGAGAGGAAAGTCAACACTTAATAAAGACGACGGGGCCTATCAACTCAACAACATCTACGACAAGCTGATCTCTTTACCGCCCTCTACTTCCGGCGGTAATCACTACAAAAAGTCAGTGAAGAGGTCAGATGTCAAATAGTCTGATGAAGTGCTCAGTGAGCATGAAACGTTACGCGTAAATTGTAAGTATAAGCTTATTATACTTTACACCATGGATTTGTCAAAAGAAAAATCAAACTTTCTACTATTAATTAGATCTTCTTTTAATAATAGTAAACCAACAGGAAATATTTTGCCCTTTTCAAATATACAATTTGGAGAATAGACAAACAACTTTTTCTGCCATAGGCAATAAAAAAAACCTGTTCTATGGGTAAACGGACTCTCACAGGCTGGATCGGTTGGTCCATTTTTTCTTTTTTTCTTTTTCCCCTTCAAAATGACCATACATTTTTTTTAATCTGTAAAAATGTTGCCAGTTTTTTTTTTTACAAGTTAAAAAAATTGGGTAGGTATTCATTTCCACTTGAAAAATTGTTTCACCGATTTCTAAAAGAAAACAGGGTCAGTCGAGCCCGTAAGAACGGAAATTTTGTTTGCCGCCTTAGGCCCCGCAAAGTTGATTTTTAGTTTCCCGTCATTTTCATGCCCGCGTTTGAATTCATTATTGAAATTTCCGGGGAAAAAATACCGTTTTTGCAATAAAAACATCCAAATTCATGCATTTTGTGTGATGAAATTGTCCGATCAATCGTCCGTCGTGAACAAAGTATTCATTTTGACCAGCATAGCCTTTCTGTAACTTACATCTAGATTGACCCAATTTCATTCTTTGATAGGGTGAAACGGTGTACATGTATAACAATACGTCTGACATCCACATTTTGTATATAATGAAAGTCGTAAAAATAATGAATAATGAATGATGAAAAAGTTGCGTCGCCAATTTTGAAAACAAATGTTACGGGAAACTAAAAATCTACTTTGCGGGGCCTTAAAGTACCCACCACTCTTTATCCTCTGCACTGCGCGTATGACAGAAGTTGTGTCGTTGGACTGATCCATCTTTTTCACATCCACAGTGTACGCCTGCTGGGACACTGCTACTGACACCGTCGTCTGGCCACTCTTGAGGGCCTCCTCCAGGTCAGAGATCACCTTGGGCGGGTAGGCATTCCAACGTCTCCTCCCGTCCTGCCATTGCCATGCAAAGACTGCATATTGTAATGAAGGACGAAAAAATGTTGTTCGTAACAAAGGTCAATAAACAATTATCTCAGGTTTGAAAGGATATAAATTCTGGTAAATGCACATTCTTTACAAGCAAAATTTGCAAACACAGAGACGGAAAAAATATACTTTCTAAATTGTGAAGAAGAAAAAAACACTTACATAAGTTTACAAGAATTTTGGCAAGAATCTGAGAATCAAATCTCATACAGATTTTCCTCAACAAAATTCGAAAGAACTAACTGTAAAAGTGGAAATTTGCGAGCATGAATTTTGTTTGCGCTTTCCACATTTTGAACAATTTTGCTTACATGTATGTTTATTTTTGCGATTTTGAGCTTCCTTACGTAGACCCACATACAAAATGAATATATTTGCACAATTTTTTTTAGAGCTTGCAGATTATAGCGCGAAAATAAATGTAGCGCGAATTGTCCAATTTCACAGTATATGAATTCTTGTTTTCATTATAATACATTGCCAACAGACCACTATGCGATTGATAGAAACAGGTCGATCAGAATTAAGGACCCATATTAGCACCTAGGACAGAGTTAGTTGAAGGGTTTTAGTTTCACTTTCCAATGCTCATGCATTCTTCAGTTTACTGTAATAATTAAGGCTGTGACTTATACCCGGGAACCCGGGTACCCGCCCGCCATTCCGGGTACCCGGGTACCAAATTTGGTACCCGAATACCCGAAATGTTAAAATTAAAAAATTAAAAAATGTAACAAGTTTTTTTTGTTAGTACAAATTTGTCCCCAAATGACCTCTATTGACCCCATTATGTGTCATTTTGGGGACAAATTTGTACTTGAAAAAAAAAAAAAAAACTTTAAAAAAAACCCTTAATTCTTTTTTTTTTTTTTTTTAGTATCCATTTTCGGGTACCCGGGTATGAAACTACCCGTGCATTCACAGCCTTAATAAAAATAACTTACAGTTTTCAGATTCCTCCACACAGGCCCTGATTCGTCTCTCCCATCCCGTCATGCAATTCCTCTGCACCATACGGTCAAGTTTCACCTCAATCTCCGTACCGGCGATCGACATCTTGACGGACTTCTCGTCGTTCTCGTAGGCATCATTAATCTCTTGATTGTGGTCGTCGGCAAAGGCGGTCCATGCCGACCTGTCTCCCTCCCATTCCCAGTGGAGTTTGCTCTTCGGTAAATTTGAACGTTTTGATGGAGAGGTTGGCTCTGCTGCAAATTAAAGAAATAAGTGTCTGACTAGCTCTATTGGCGGCGGACGCAAACAAATTTAGGGGGGACGAGCCCAATTTTTTGTTATAATGTTGAAACATTAAAAAACATCACACACAAATGCAAAGCCATCTTTTATGACAAATTGAGCGCATCTGAACTTAAAGTTTAAACTTATGAAACGTTGAAACTAACGTGCCTAAAGCGCACACAAATTGGCAATGGAAACACAAAATTGTCCGGTAGGATGTTAAAAACATGTCTTGTATTTTTTTAGAGGGGTCCACATCACCTGTTTTTCTTTTAGGGGGACCTCCCCCTCCCCCCTCCCCCCCCCCCAATTGCTTGACTGTCACTGTAGTGTACAATTAACAATTTGAATTTATTGATCATATTGGCCCAAAAGGTTGGGGCGGACTACGTCATGCCGATGAAAACAATCAAATGCCGGTGAAAACAAAAACAAAAACAACTTGCGCAGATCAATCAATTAAGGCAACCGCACATTGCGCCTACAGCGAATCAAGTGCGTAACGCTCAGCGTTGAGTGCACCACTGGTTGCCAAGCAAATTTGCTAAAAATAACTCAAAGTTCCCGTATGTCCGCGTTGTCCTATAGGCCTAGGCTAGGCCTAATAATTGTCATTAATAATAATAATAATATTTGTAGTCCAGACAGTAATGACAGTTGTGTACACTGTATAACAGTTCATATAATTGGCAATAATTTATAGTTTTATAAAAATAGGATTTCTTCTATAATTTCAATCAAAATAGATCAATCTTACTGGGAAAATTACTTGGCAATATCATGTTATAAGTACCCAAGCTCTGGCGTGACGTCATCACACGTCATCAGACTCCCTAGCTTACTGAATACTAATTACGCCCTCATGTGGCGTAATAATAACGTATCGTATAAAATAGCAACAAACTATTGATGGCGCGCTATCATCTTACTGGCGCAGTTTCTCAGATATAACTGGAGATGGATTGTCGATGTTATTTTATTAGATTTGTTGAAATGTTGAAATAAATGTTGAAATAAATAAAATATTCAATGATAAATTGACAATATGTAACTTGTATGATTTCTTGTTGTTCTTGTAGTCCAATCCGTGTGTATGTATATATAATCATGTTTGGTGACCCGTCCCCATGTTAATTGTACTAATTTTCCATAGAACGGGGCGCGAAACATGATTATATATAATCATGTTTCGAGCCCCGTTCTATGGAAAATTAACACATTTAACATGGGGACGGGTCACCAAACATGATTATATATAAGGGGTTTAAATATCAACTGTCCTTAATGTTCTACCTGCCCGTAGGGCGAGAAAAGGGGATTTCTTTTGGGGGCAAATTTGCGTTAGCAAAAGCGGGGATTTGTATTTTTGGGGGGAAGAAGGAAACATTTTTTAATGTTGATATTTGACACGATTTTTCGTGCCCCGTTCCCCGTGTTAAATGTGTTATTTTCATAGAACGGGGCCCCGTCCTATGTAAAATTAGTACAATTAACATGGGGACGGGGCACCACTTGAACAGTTTGATTATTTTGACGGAGTAAAGCTAAGATTTTTCTATAATGCGGTTTGTTCCGTTTTGAAGATGATTCCTATCATTTTAAAAGCTACTTTGTGAATACTATGACGGAGTAAAGCTAGTGTTGTTTTATGATAGTGTTTATTCCGTTTTGAAGATGATTCCTAAAATTATAAAAGCTACTTTGTGAATATTTTTACGGAGTAAAGCTAATAATGTTCTATGATGCGTTTATTCCGTTTTAAAGATCATTCCTCCTAAATTATAAAGCTACTTTCTGATTATTTTGACGGAGTAAAGCTAATTTGTCTATGATGCGGTTTATTCCGTTTTAATAATCATTCTTATGCTGAAAAGAGTTTTATAGGGTTGTTGTGTAGAGTATATGGACGGGCGGGTTAGGGTTAGGGTGTTAGGGTTAGGGTTAGAGTTAACCCGCACCCGCCCGTTCATATACTCTACACACGCCCACCAACCCTATACAACTCTTCAGCAAAGGAATGATTTTTAAAACGGAATGAACCGCATCATAGATAAATCTTAGCTTTACTCCGTAAAAATAATCAGAAAGTAGGTTTTATAATATTAGGAATAATTTTAAAATAATTTTTAAAACGGAATAAACCGCATTATAGAACAATACTAGCTTTACTCCGTAAAATCATCTGAAAGTAGGTTTTAAAATGATAGAAATCATCTTCAAAACGGAATAAACCGCATCATAGAACAATCTTAGCTTTACTCCGTATTAACAAATAATGAAACGTAATTTGGGTCTTGCCTTGTTATTCTTATTGGCCCGGGTTAAACTTATAAACCCGTTACTTGTATGTGTAACCCTAACCCTAACCATTTGTGCAACTGCGACACATCACAGGAAAACGCGCCATAAAAGAGCAAGCCCGCATAGGCAGCTCACGTCACCCTAGTTAACCCTAAATCCTAACTCCTAAGTGGTGATCATCATTACATTCTGGATTTGTCACATAGAAATGGACCAAAATGCCACATTTCAGCTAGTAAACATATTTGTTCTCTCTCCCGCACTGTCTCTCTTTGCCATTTCAACCTTTATACCATTTGGTGCATGCCGTTCCCATGTCATATTGTACTAATTTTCTATAGGACAGGGCCGCGAACGTTCATCCGAGGTAGCCCTGCGCATCTCCGGGCTATCGCCTTCGGATAGCCATCGGCCTCGCAGGCTGGTTTCTCATTATTTTTACGGAGTAAAGCTAAGTATTTCTATGATGCGCTTTATTCCGTTTTGAAGATGAGTCCTATCATTTTAAAAGCTACTTTGTGAATACTATGACGGAGTTAATGTTTCTCATAAAACTCACAGGCTTCAGCATAATGATTTTTAAAACGGAATAAACCGCATCATAGAAAACTCTTAGCTTTACTCCGTCAAAATAATCAGAAAGTAGCTTTTATCATTTTAGGAATCTTTAAAACGGAATAAACCGCATCAAACATGATTATATATAAGACACACTGATTGGACTACAAGAACAACAAGAAATCATACAAGCTAGGCATACAAGCTAGGCCTACATATTGTTTGACGAAAATATTTATTGCGACACTATAATTGTCATGATGTTTTTATTTGACGAAAATATTTATTGCGACACCATCCATTATCATATCACGCAAATTTCAAAGAAACTATTTTTCAGTAAGCTAGGGAGTCTGATGACGTATGATGACGTCACGCCAGAGCTCGGGTACTTATAACATGATATTGCCAATTACTTATAAAAAACACTACAAAGATCCAGGAACTATAAAAGATGTTGCCAAATTTGACAGCCCATGACTATATTCACGTTTCAAACTAACATGTCAATCAAATCATGATGTCATGTCATGGGTTACAAAATAAGCTTTCTTCGAGATTTAGAAATCGTGTATAAATCCAATCTTACCCGATGCTTTACGTTTAGATGACATGGCTGGTTGTGACCCCAAATACAATTCAACAATCGAAATGAAGAGGCAGGCAAAATTCTAGAGTATCTAGCGCATAAAAATCGAAGATTATTCCGCGAAAAATTTCGCGCCACTAGAAATTTCGTCAACAAAATCTGTACTTGGGTGCAAGGCTGTGTTTAGTGTGACGGGCTGGAAATAGTCTGTAGTCAACAAAAACAAAAATTAAATCATAAATGAACTTTGAATGAGATGTTTGTACAGCGGGCGTTTGTACACTGACTACTTATATTAAATTAACATGATTAATTTAACTAAATGATCGTATCGTTATGACCTTGGCCTGTTATACGTGCGATAAACTCAGTGTAGACCAATATCAGAGCTGCCGCTAATTTTATAATCATAATGATGTGATCAGAAAGGTAGATCCAAATGTAGGGTTTGTATGCCCATGGACTTATCAGATAAGTCCATGGTATGCCTTATTAAATTTAGGCTTAGTCATGAGTCAAGCATAGTTTTAATATTATTAGAAGCCTAGGCTAAGTTTAGCTTATACGATATGTAACTATTTGTGATGCAAGGTAATAATAATGCACCTTATTTACGAAGCTTTTTGGTATCGTTTTGTGTTGCGCCCTCGAGTCGCAGCTCTCACAGTATTTAATTATCTTACGGGAAATTTCGGGTCGCGATACGAAACACACAACCCAAAATTTTGAACCGACATATGCGACTCGAGGGCACGACATGTGAGAGATTTCGTACCGCGTGTGTCTCGTGTCGAGCCTCTCAAGTCGTATCGCGACCCAAAATCTTGTATATCGCAACCCCGAAATCTTGTGTGGTGACCAGAAATTTTGACTCAAAATCCTACCTTGCAACCCTAGTAGTGATGAACGGATCACAATATAACAATTGTCTAGAGACGAGATTTCGCAATACAAAAGGTGAAATTTTGTGATACATAATGCGAGATTTCGAGGTGAAATTTTGGGTCGCAACAAGAGATTTTGGGGTCGCTTTACGAGATTTCGTGTCTCGATACGAGTGCGGGATACAAAATGCGCGACTCTGACATGAAATGATACCAATAAAGCGTCAGTACTTAGGCAAAAAATTTTTTTTTGTTATATTGGCGTAACGGGCTGAACAAAAATAGGGTAGGTAGGTAGGTAGGGATTTTTTTTTTTTTTTTTTTTTTAGCAGCTGTTTTTGAACAATGTTAACCGAGTTTAAACATTCCCTATTGTTTGTTAGAAGTACCCCTCAGTACAAGTCTATATACAAATAAAACACAATAAACCATATTTTCGGAAGGAATTTCCGTTTATTCGAGGAGCACCGTCGTATTTCGTTCGAGAAAAAACATTTATTTTTTTCATTTTTTTATTTTTTAGGGTCGGTCGGTTGGTTTTTTTTTTTTTTTTCACTGAAAAAAAAAGAAAAGTGTAGGGTCGGGCGTATTTTTAGGGTCGGGCGGGTTACGCCAATATAACAACAACAAAAATTTGGCCTTATTGACAGCGTCCATCCATTAAAAAGCCAGTTATTACTGACTTAGTAAAGCACATCCCATCTTCTTGAGTTATAGTCTTGCAACAAATGTACATTATAAATTACATTTATCATTAAATGTATCAGGGCGGGCTAGTAAGTGATCATTTTCGCGCTTTGCCAATTTTAACTGTTTTGCATGTTTATAATCGTGATGCTGCTTTAAGTTCAAGAGTGAAAATATAATTCAATATGTAGAGCAAAAATTTCCAAGTTTTTACAGTTTTTAGAAAAAGATAAAAAGAACCACTTTTAGCCTATTATATGCCTACCATTTCATCTGATGAGATGAAAGATTGCATATTCGCTTCAGTGTGCCTATCTACAGTCTATCCCGAATCAAATTGATGAATATAAGTAACTGATCTACATTTACGGTTCCTTTTGTCCCATTTGCTGGGTAGTGGGTAGGCATGGATGAACACATAATCCCAATTATCATCTGGAGTGCTCAATTAAACTTCTTTTCATCAAGATGCCTATTATGGCGGCTGATTACACAATGTGCCATGTCATGACTAGACTTGAGGTTCTTCCAAGAGATGGTTTTAGGCTGCAGTACGGCATGTTCCCCTGCATAGGCTCAATTGACTGTATGACAGTACAGTCCAATAATGGACTACTTGGGTTAATTTAGCGTGGCAATTTAGGGTGAGGGGCAGGCCAGGGATAGCACTGGATCAAAAATGTGAGAGGTCTCATGACATTTTTCAGGACCCCGTAGGACTTCAAAACACAAATGTAAGGGGTCCTCCAAGAAATTGAGGGGTCCTAAAGTTTGGGTATTTGAAAATTTTACTTTTTTACAGGCAGTTTGAATTAATTTATATTGTGAGCAAAGGATGGATGTAATTTACAGAATTTCTTAGGTTTCCATTTCCATACATCGTCAAATTTAAGGGGTCCCTTCAATTTTGATCGGGACCCGCAAGTCTTTCCAATTTGAAACATGAC
Source organism: Ophiura sarsii (assembly GCA_035610835.1). Lineage (NCBI taxonomy): Eukaryota > Metazoa > Echinodermata > Ophiuroidea > Amphilepidida > Ophiuridae > Ophiura > Ophiura sarsii. Next base: position 44,021,564 of record CM069458.1, on the reverse strand, counting down.
GCGTCACTATTAGAAAATGAGAGGCCTAGGACGCGCAGACCCGTCAGAATGCGACCCCTGGTGAGGGGGCATACGCTATTAGTAACCCATTTGTACTTAGTATTTAAAGGGGTCAAAAAAAGTAACTCCCCCCCCCTCCGAAAATTAGATTACTTTTGTTTACATAACTTCACACACAATTAGACATTTTGACAAATTGAAACGATTATGAAAAGAGAAATGCTTGGCTACCATTATAGAAAGTTTTAGAAAGAAATGTTTACTTTTCCCAAAACAGTCACATTTCCTCAAAATGATGTTTTCAGAAAAAGTGGCACTTGTGGCTAAGATTATTCTTTCATCTGTATTAATTAATACCTCGTCCCTTTCTTGAAACAATTGAATTTAATTGACCTAAACAAATCACTTGTCTCGGCAATAGAGCACCATTTCTTTTTACAATGTTTAAGATATGTCTCTAATAAAGTTATTTGAAAAGTTTCAGTTTGGTGTCAAATTGTTTACATTTTCATTTTTAAAAACCAAGTCTGTCAAATGTGATGTAAGATTTAACTAAAGCTACTTCGGTAAACTTAGATCTTGTTACATGTATAGAAGACACTTTGACACCAAACTGAAATGTTTAAAATAGCTTCTTTAGAGACATATCTAAATAATAACCCGTAGGTATTTCAATGATGGTAGTCAATCAAGCGAATGACAACAACGTCTGAAATGTCAAACAGATGAAAAGAACAAGAGTGTTATTATACAGAGAGTTCATTATTGTCTATCTCCCCCCAAGTCGCTGTCCAGCTGACAGATGTGACAGGGGCTGAGAAATCCGTATGAAAATGTTTGACTAGAGTTTATGTCACATAGTCCTTGGTCCATTCAGGTGGTCTCTTGACACGCGTGGATCGTCGCTGAGCGTTGGCCATTTCTGGATCGATCATAGTTAACTGTGGCGTTCGGGGTCCTGTTGCGGGTGGTGTAGCGTGCGATTGGGCCGCGGGTAGTACCCTTTGTGTCTCGATAGCAGGTCGTGTAGACTTAGGCAGAGATTGGGTGTCAGGAGCTGGCTGAGTGACAGACTCGCTGTTGGGTTCGCCATGTAGCGCTATGTTGTATGGGGTAGCTGGGATGATCGGATGGTCAGGATGAGTGTTTGCGGGAGTGTTTGTCTGCGTGGTGTCCTCAGGGCACATGGGACTGTCGTGTTGCTCCTTCAATGGGAATGGAGATGGGCGGCAGTTGGATCTTGCCATGTCGTCAAGTATTGACTTACGAGGTTCTGGGCAATACACAGGCGTATATTTTCGCAGAAATTTTCTGTTCCTTAAAGTTGTGCGACCTGAGCCGTCAACACGTACAATATATTGATCAAATTGACGCTCTATCACCCGGCCTGTTTTGTCCCATTTCCTGGGGTGGAAACCAACTTGGTTCTGTACACGAACTGTGTCGCCCACTTTGAGCGGCGGGAGCCGACGAGTGTGTTCAGACCATGGCTCCGCTTGAAGCACGTGGCGATTGCGTAATGCTTCTTCTCTGGCGGTAAGCATATTGCGCCAGGTGGAATGTGGCGTATACCGGCCAGGATGAATTGGAACAAAATCCCTGATCGGTCGGCCAAAGACACATTGAGCTGGTGACAATTTCGTGGTCGGGTCTGGTGCGTTGCGGTATTGAAGTATTGCCCGCTGGAATGAGTTTGTGTCTAGCGTACCGCTGTGTCCCGTGTTGTCGGTGATTATACGCTTTACAGTCTTAACGCCTACCTCAGCGCGGCAGTTGCTGTGAGGGAAGGCGACGGATGACAGCCGATGGTGCACGCCCCACTGCTGAAGGAAGTTGCGAGTTGTGGTTGCGGTGAATTCAGGGCCTCCGTCTGATGTGATCTCATCGGCGATGCCATAAGTGGCGAAGATACGTCGTAAGCAGGTAATGAGCCCGGCAGCCCCGTCAGTGGCTCGCTCGACAACGGGCCAGTTGGAGTACCTGTCGACGACTACGAGGTAGTTGGTACCTTTGTACTGGAAGTAATCTGCGCAGATACACTGAAATGGGTAAGCTGGTTCAAGACGTGGCATTGGTGGGGCGCTGGGTTGTGACGGCGCCATGCGATTACAATGGCTGCACCTTGCTCTGGTGTTTGTTATGGCTGTTGTGATACCTGGCCAGAAGACTGACGACTCGGCTCTTGAAGTCATCATGGACGCGCCTTGGTGGGCGGAGTGTAGCGCCTGAAGGCAGTCATCACGCAGTGTTGGTGGGATAACAATCTGTTCTTTGTACATTATGACACCGTCGAGGGTGTAAAGGTGATCACGGAACTGATAGTACCCACGGATTGATACTGGCCATTCGTGTCGTGTGTGAGGCAGGTTACCGTCTTCGAGCATGGTGGTGAGACGAGCTAAGTCTTGGTCACTAGTGGTTGCTAATTTGACACGATCCCAGGTTATCGACTGTAGGCCGTCGAGTGATGCAGACGCTGAAGCTTCAAGTGACATGTCAACATCGCTCTGTGGTAAGCCCTACTCTGTGGAGGGGCGTCGTCACGTAGGAGTGCCATGAATTCTGTGGGCTTGTGTGTGTGCGAAGCAAAGCTTACGTCGTCCTCCAGGGGGTATTTGGCTGGGATTGGGTCACCCGTAGGGTAGCGCGACATACAGTCAGAGGCCTTGTTCTGCGCACCCTGGATATGAACCACTCTGAAGTGGTAACGAAGTGTTTTCTCCTTCAGGTTGCGGAGGCGCGGGTTACTGATATCGTCTAGGGCACGCGTAGAAAAGATGCCGAGGAGTGGTTTATGATCAACCGCCACAATGAGGTCTTTGCATCCAAGTACAAAATATCTTGCACGGTCAAGGGCATCTGCCACGGCGAGGGCCTCCCCTTCGATTGGTGCGTAGCGTGATTCGGCTGGGTGTGTGAATCGGCTGCCAACCAAGACGATTTTCCATCCTTCGCGACAGCAGAATGGCTTAGCTGTGTCATCAGCATGACATTGGCAGTGCTTTTGCAGTAGCCAGTATCCAATACCAGTTTTTGACCAGTCAGTCACGAGGCAGGTGGTTCTTGACTTGTCAAAGATTTTTACGCCATTGTGTATCTCTTCAATGATCCTTTGTTTTGACTCACGGAAGAGCTGGTCAAGGGTCTCGTCCCAATGGAAAGTCTGTCCTGGCTTGAGGAGGTTGCGGAACGGGGCCATGGTAGTCGCCATTGAGAAAGCATATGCAACTTGGTTAACAAGGCCGAACCATGATCTGACGTCCGTGACTGATTTGGGAGCTGGGAAGTCTCGAATGGCCCGCATGTACTTTTGGCTTGGTCGCACGCTGTTGGTCGTGATCTCAAAACCTGCGAATTCAACTGTCTCTGCCGCGAAGATAAATTTGTCAGGGTTTAGGGTTATGCCTTTGTCGCCACAGATTTCGAGCCATTCAGTGGCTTGATGAAAGCTGGCTTCGATAGAATGGGACCATAGCAGGGTGTCATCAACACATTTCACTTTGTCTGCAATGTGCGTGACTATTTCATCAAATCGACGGGTGTAGCTGTCACCGGATGCGATGTAGCCTTGCGGGCAGACCCGGTAACGGTAGCGTCCCCACGGTGTGATGAATGTAGTTAAGTGGCGGTCGTCCTCGTGGAGAGGGACACTGTGGTAGCCATTCCAGGCATCAAAGACGGTTTTGGTTGTGTCGTTGGGCACAGAACGAGCGAGATGGAATGGTGACGGTGTGTGGTGTGTCTCCCTGACAGCATTGGCATTCAGGGCTTGCATATCGACGGTGCGGCGGGGCGTTCCATTCTTCTTGGCGCATATGACCATCCGGTGGCAGTAAGTCACAGGTGTGCCCACAGGAACTGGTTCAATTACACCGAGGCTGACGTCACTGTCCAATCCCGCTTTGACTTCATCTTGCCAATGGATGGGGACTGGGATGGGGATGTGGTGTGCCACTGGCTTGGCATCTGGGTCGATCATTAAGCGCATTGGGGGGCCTTTCATCATCGGGAGTGGTGTATGTGTGCATGTGTTGAACGTCGATGAGGCGTAGTAGTCTAAAAGCCACTGTTGGAGGCGTTCTCTGTTGTCAGTGGTGGCTGGAAACGGGGGCGAGGTGGGACGTGATGGGGGCTTCTTGCGAGGTGGGCAGTCACAAGGCATCGCTTTGTCATTGCTGTCTCCACTGGTCGAGCACTCACCAACGGTGGGGAAGGTGCCGCGTATTATCTTAAGAGCCATGCAGGCTTCCCGGCTGAGGAAGAGTTTGTCAGACTCGTCAGTGATGTATACCATCTGCTTGGTTGTGAGGGCCTCCCCATCTGGCGATCGACCTGTGAAGCGTACCAGGGCTGCTCCGACGATGTTGATACCATCGTTATTGGCGGCGCGCATTGACATTGTCACTGGGAGTAGATCACTTTTGTTTAATCCTAGTTGAGACAGGATCTGCACTCCTCCTAGGCAACTCTGGCATCCTGTGTCGGCCATGCAGTTGATGGGGGTGGGCCCAGTGTCTCTTGCTATGAGGACGCCAAGGGCTTTGTAGTCTTCGCGACTGACGCTGGCAGACAGAGTGATATACGGCTGGGGCATGGACGAATGCTTGAGCCAGGCATTTGAGAGTTGATCGTGCACATGGTGGTCCAGGGTGATGGCTGCACTGGTGCTGTGGCCCAAACTGGTTCGGGGCTGGTTGTGGAAGATGTCGTGAATGCCGCAGAGATTTCCAAACTCGGCATCCTCCTGCGATGCGGCGGCTGTATTGTCGTTGCGTCGGCCGCCTCTGCAGACAGAGCTGAAGTGGTTCCTGATGTTGCACTTTCCGCATATCTGGCCGTAGGCGGGACATTCCGTTCTGCGAACTCGTGTGGGGGCCTTAGCTCCGTGGCCATGTTTTCCACAATATATGCATGTGTCGCCAGGTTTAGGAGGCTGTCCAGTCTGGGTCTGTGGATTCTGTGCGCGATCTTTAGCTGGTCCCCGTTGCTGCTTTTTGTATGAGCTGCTGGCCGCTGCGGTGTGGTGTGCATTCACAAGTTGGTGTGCTGATCGTTTCCAGGACTCTTTTGTTTCAATGAACTGCAGGACTTCTTCGAGGGAGGGAGACTGGTTTTTGTCTCCAAGAAGATCGAGCTGGATGTCTTTGTCCGCGAGGCCATGACTGACTATGTCCCGGATCATGGGCTCAGTATAGTCAACATCCTTTCCGCAATCTGGGCATGGGACGGTGTACTGGCATGTGTCAGCCTGTCCACGGACCAGGCGCTGAAGGCACGAACTGGTTCATCATGGTCCTGTTGCATTGTTTGCAGCTTTGCGCGTGTCACCATGGGATTTTCTGCTCTGATTGCTAGGTTTTTCATAAGCATTAGGACATCCTCTTTGCTCTTGTTTGTGAGTGAGCCCCCGGCAGTGAGGGTCAGGTCCCGACGGAGTTTATCGTCGCAGCACTCAAGTAGTTGTAGGATTCGGGCTTTTCCTGTTATCTCGGTTGCCTCTTCATAGTCCGCCCACCGTGTGAGGAAGTAATTCCAGTCCTCGGATGTACCTTCCGCGGCTAGCACAGGTCGGTTAACTTTCTCGACCCTTGCTGTAGTGTGGGTGGGTTTGGCGCCTATATTCGCGTGGACCAGGCCGTGTATCTTTAGGAGTTCCAGGGCGAGCTGTGCGTCCACGTCACCTGTGTTGTAGGCGCACTCCGGGAAGGGGCACTCGATCACAGGTATGTTTAGTCAGCGATCGACGGTGGTCGATGGATAATGTTACTCAGAGTTTACGATGTTGTCGTCATAAATAATAACCCGTAGGTATTTCAATGATGGTAGTCAATCAAGCGAATGACGACAACGTCTGAAATGTCAAACAGATGAAAAGAACACGAGTGTTATTATACAGAGAGTTCATTATTGTCTAATATCTTATTATATATGTAAAAAAGAAAATGGTGCGATATTGCTGACATTGGGGTTTTTTGGGGGGGGGGTCAAATTAGGGTCAAAAACACTTTAGGAGATTTGTTGGAAGGCTGTTTCCAAGTCATACAAGTATATGTTTGTTTATCTGTACATATTACATAGGTTGTACAACTGCTTGGCTACAATCCCCCGAAATTTGAATACTAAAATTATTTGTACTTTTTGCATGCTCACCCCCCCCCCCCCCCCCCCCCCCCCCCCCCCCTCCAACCCGAAAATTGGTTCAAACCAGGCTTTGGCCCATTTTCAGGCCCTTGTCATTTAAAACTGGAACATCCGACAATTTTGCTGTTTTAAAATCATCATAATAAAAAGTTAGCTTTAGATACCAAAACTCAATATTCTAGGGGTTTACTTCTTATGATTATGTAGGCTCAACATGGACTTTCATTTTGTGACGCATATTTTCGTGGAATTCCCCCCCCCCCCCCCCCCACCCCCACACTAATTGCGGCTACGAGAAAACGAAACAGAATTAAGACCTCAAAATGTCAGGCTTTTCAATTCTCAACAATATCTGCCAGTATATAAAGTAAGAAAACAATTCTATTTTTAATGGTGTAATCCATTTGTTGAGTTGGGATGGAATGACCCTATTGTTTGGTTTGGGTTTTTCTTTCATTACATCGCAGCTACTTTATACTATCATCAAAACTAAAATTCTTGATCAACAATTGATTTTTAAAGCGCAACACCGAAACAAGCACAGGTACAATGCAGTCAAGCACGTAAAGGTTTTGGTTAACTGCCTTGATGCCTGATACACCCACATCACGTGTATGGCAAATTGATTGAGAATCGTTTGCTTTGATTATATCATGAGTTGAAATCTTTTGGTTTAAAAAGTACCAGGTACTCTTTTCTTAATGATTAAATTTTAGGCCTAAAAAACCACAAAAGTTTGTTTCCAGTAGCAAGCCTGAAAAGTCAAATGCGAAATACTGCATTTTATCCCCCTGGTTTGTAAAACCAGAAGGGGGATTTTGTCATCATGTAATGTGCGTCTGTCTGTCGGGGTGGGTGTATGTGTGTGTGGGGGTGTGTGTGTGGGGCGTATGTTTAGGGTGGGAATCGGGGATACACACACACTCTCTACCGCCCAATGGGGGATACACCCGCAATAGGGGATATCCCCAATCTCTAGATAGGTGCAAATTACTGCAAATCATGTTATAGTGCTATCCAATAGGGGACCCCTATTAGCATGCACCATGTGAACCCCTGTTAGATAGTACGATGTCCTATACACAAAAACATACACACAAAATGGCGGAAAATGTCCACAATCCGCCCGGTGAGCGTGTATACACAATATCCCCTATTGCATAGTGTGGAACCCATATCCCCTATTCACACGTCTTACGCACAGGTGTGTGTGTGTGTGCGTGTGTGCCTTTTGGTTAGCCTTTTTTTCCAAATGCTGTATCTGTTGAAAGGATGGACGGATTGACTTCAAACCTTCAGTGATAGGTAGGCCATGGTCAAACACTGTAGCTGCTTGTTTGGGGGTCTAATTTGCAAAGGTCATCTGAGGTCAAAGGTCATCTAGAGGTCAAATCGTAAAAGTTGCCCGAATGCTGTATCTGTTGAAAGGATGGACGGATTGACTTCAAACCTTCAGTGATAGGTAGGCCATGGTCAAACACTGTAGCTGCTTGTTTGGGGGTCTAATTTGCAAAGGTCATCTGAGGTCAAAGGTCATCTAGAGGTCAAATCGTAAAAGTTGCCCGATTGACGTCAAACTTAGAGAAAAGAAACATGAACACCGGGTGAACATGTCTAAAATAAATTAGAGGTCATTCAAGGTCATCTGAGGTCAAAGGTCATCCAGAGGTCAAATCGTAAAAGTTGCCCGATTGACGTCAAACTTGGAGACAAGAAACATGAACACCAGGTGAACATGTCTAAAATAAATTAGAGGTCATCTGAGGTCAAAGGTCATCCAGAGGTCAAATCGTAAAAGTTGCCCGATTGACGTCAAACTTGGAGACAAGAAACATGAACACCAGGTGAACATGTCTAAAATGAATCTCATTTCAAGCAGCTTGGTGCTAAGCATAGATGAAAGGAACCGACAATTTGGAACCCGGTAGTATATTTTTAACGGAATAAATCGTATTGGAAACTGGAAACCAATGCTTAGCACCAGGCTGCCGGAAAAGGGATTCGTCTAAAATAAATTAGAGGTCATCTGAGGTCAAAGGTCATCCAGAGGTCAAATCGTAAAAGTTGCCCGATCGACGTCAAACTTGGAGACAAGAAACATGAACACTGGGTGAACATGTCTAAAATAAATTAGAGGTCATCCAAGGTCATCTGAGGTCAAAGGTCATCCAGAGGTCAAATCGTAAAAGTTGCCTGATTGACGTCAAACTTGGAGACAAGAAACATGAACACCAGGTGAACATGTCTAAAATAAATTAGAGGTCATCTGAGGTCAAAGGTCATCCAGAGGTCAAATCGTAAAAGTTGCCCGATTGACGTCAAACTTGGAGACAAGAAACATGAACACCGGGTGAACATGTCTAAAATAAATTAGAGTTCAAAGGTCATCCAGAGGTCAAATCGTAAAAGTTGCCCGATCGACGTCAAACTTGGAGACAAGAAACATGAACACCGGGGGAACATGTCTAAAATAAATTAGAGGTCATCCGAGGTCAACGGTCATTAGAGGTCAACCAAGGTCAAAGGTCAACAAGGGGTTAATTTGTGCAATGAACACCGTGGGAACCTGTAAAAAAATAATTAGAGGTCATCTGAGGTCAAAGGTCATCCAGAGGTCAAATCGTTAAAGTTGACCGATTGACCTCAAACTTGGAGAAAAGAAACATGAACACCGGGGGAACATGACCCATATATGACCGTTGACCTCATTTAGTTGATCTCCCAGCCAGGGGGATTCGCAAGTCGTGACTTGCAGTATTTTTTATTTTTCTTCTTCTTCAAATAATGTCAATTTGCTAAAATCAGTAAAATGTGATTTTCACCATGGATTTTCACTTCCGTGTTTGCCGTATGCCGCCAATCACCATCTTGAAACATGTTGGACACAAATTCGACAAAAGATTGCGATCTAACAAAACAAATCTATTAAAAAAAAAAAATGCTCAAGAATCAAGCGTCTCAATGAAATGCGTGCGCACTACTGGAAACAATTTTTTTTTTTTTTTTTGCCTTATACGTATACGTATATAACCTTTTTTAGCGTGTTATTTTGTTTTTATAATAACAGGTCTGCATTTCACATCACAATTGTCCCTGGTATTGTCAGCTAATAGATCAAATCTGCTTTCCACAACCATGAGTAAAGCACATCAACTAGCAACAGGGATTCTATCTCGGTGCACCAAGAGAAACTTTACTAAATGTGGAAGCTACCATTGGGGCTCACAGGGGTGCCCTTTGTTCTCCTCACTGAGGAGGAATCTCTCATCAACTGAAATAAAACAACAGGTTTGTGATTATGCTGGTTCCCTGCATCAATGGGCTTCACACAACTTATCCATAGATGCAGGTTCGTGCCGATTTCCACTCAAAGCTGATTTGCTGGCATAAAAGTCATGCATATTCATGATTGCCAAAAAATAGATCCACAAATAAATTCGATCAAGCCAGCGTCACGCTTAGAATGATAACAAATTTGCTGATTGACACAGACTACACGTGTATCTGCGCTAACCACAGCGCCGGACTTCACACGCACAAGCACGCATGTCATAGCGCGTTCCCCATCGCGCCGTAGCTATGGCAGCGCGACAATGCATTCAGCGTTCGATGCGATATCTCAGCTACAGTGTGTTGATCGTTATTTACCTTATGCCATAACAGAGCAACAATGCAATGTGTTGAATTTACTGTTACGGACGGCAATTGAGAACCTGTACCTGCACCTATGGATAAGTTGGAACCAGCATAGTTTGTGATATGAAATTGTAACAAATAATGCATGATTTACTTGGTTGTTAATCAAAAGATGGGTTTGAAAACATTGTCTTAGATGATAGTAAGCTTTTGAACAATATAATGTTGCTATTAAGCGATGGTATGTCAAGAAATAATACAAATTTCCAGACAATATTGATGACAATGCTTTTTTTAAACAGAGACCTCCCCCTCTAAAGTTGTGATTCTAATATTTTCATTTTCAAGAGGTAACATTTCCTCCAACAATAACTTGCCTCCAAGCAGCTTCTTGCAGTCTTGGTGATAGGTTTGTGACATTTTGCAATCACATGTTTTTGCTATCCCCGAGAGTTTTGGACAAAACATGACTTGCTGTCAGGGCTGTCAAGATCTGGCTAAGGTAAGTAATTCTGAGCCAGGCTGTGCAGCATGTTACTACTTATACACTGAAGTGACCTTTGGTGAATATTGGTTTTCATTCAGTGGCGACGGAAAGCATCTGATTTTATCTTAACCATGAAAGGTTTATCCAATAGATTCCCATTCCTAAACCCATATTTCTTACTATTTTGCTCACTCAGAGATCTGCAGTTGCTGAGGACACTGTTGGCATCTTGAAATCTCTCCTAGGTAGTAGCAATGTGTCTACTTCTATGGTCGTGAGAGAACAACATGGCAGAGATGAATCGTATCACAAGTGAGTGTTTTTAAAGAGCCGTTTATTATTTCTGGAGAATATTTGTAACTAAGGCGACAAGAACAAATCTCAGGTAGGGTAAGTCGGTCCAAAATGTTGAACAAATTCACAAATATAATTCAGCAAATTCAAACATATCCATTTTTTTCTTTTTCAAAACATTCAAAACAAGGAAATTGAGGAGTTTATATATGCTCATGATGATTTGGTACATGGTTGAGCATTGACCATTTCTTAATTTACACACAGGTCCGACAATCGATCTTTGGAAGATCAAAAGTCATAAAGTGGAGGCTAATTCAGCCGTTTCAAAATGTGCAAGAACTTCGATAGATCAGTCATTGGATTCACACAGAGAATTGGCCATTTGTTGACAATTGATCGTCATAGCAACTGTTATTGAGTCTACAGAAGGACGATCGATCGTCTAAAGATCGATCGTCGGGCCTGTGTGAAAAGGTTAAATGTCTACTTCGACAACAATAACTTCTTCTTTTTCATTATGTTCTCATCCCTTAACACTTTTGGACCGGTGATTTTGACATTTCACCGGTAATAAATCATCTAAGATTTTGTCAACCGCTGACTATGTGGTCCATTTATAGGGTTATTAAGGTTATTTTATGCCCTTGGGGCATAATTATGTCCTTTGCAGTCTTTAAATCGGATTATTACCAGCGAAATGTAAAATCACCGGTTCAAAAGTGTTAAGGGAGTGGGAACATAATGTTGTTCAATTAATTAACAGGTGTGTTGCAACAGACGCAGTCGTGACACCTGCAAACACAGACGAGGTGAGCCAGGTAGCAAAAATATGCCACGAGCATCGTATCGCTATGATACCGTATGGAACCGGCACAGGACTGGAAGGAGGCGTAACAGGTGTCGAGGTATGTTTACAGTTGGTTTTTTCCTTAAAATAATATCCATCTAATTCTAAACGAGGAGAAGGTCATCAAGCTCTTTCGATAGGGCTTTGTTGAACATCTGGCGGGAGGGCTACTCAGATACTTTTTGGTAGGGATGTGCTACCAGCAAGATTAAAATTGACAATTAAATTTGCCATTTATTGAATAGAAAATTTACCCTTATATCTACCTTAACACTTTCCACGCAGCTATTAGTTTTACCATTTACATAACATTATTTTTTAGAAACCTTTCCCAACTTTCCTAAGCCTATCTCAAGAATTCCTGAACCAATACTAGGAATGTTTGTACTTATTTTCGATGCATTTGTCATGGTGATTCCAAATATGGTAATTAAATTCAACTATTTTGACATTTTTGAAACATATGGTGAAATATTGGAATGTTGTCTGCAGACGCCTGCTGCGTTAAATTGTTAATATTGCTAATATTTTGGATGAAAAAATGCAAATATGGCAAGAATTTTGCTTAATGAGTTACCAGAAATTAGTATAAAAAGGGGGTAATTAGTTACCAGGTGCCATTACCATTAGAGCGGCACATCCCCGTATACCGTATTATGTGAGTACCCCCCGCCCCCGGGCCTTGCACCAATCAATAACATGATTGTGCTAGACTGAATGATTGACGATAGCAGACTTGCTCATTTCACTTTCAGACATTTTTGTGGTCTGATATAAAAGGGGTGGTGTGTAGTTCTTTTTTCAACCCATTAGTCACTTTGACCATTTTCTTCATATATTCACAAAGTCTGGTTCAGAAATGGTTTTCCCAAAAATGGTTTCTCCAGTCGTGAAGTCGTTTCGACCCCTCTGGTAAATGAATGATGCCCCTCTCATTTCCTACTTTTTGATAATAAATGGATCTATTTTCTTGATATATGACATTGGATCCCGGGTAAACATGCATCAACCCCAACCCCCCCCCCCCCCCCCCCACCCTCAACAAAAAAAGAAAAGAAAGAAAATGGTCAATTTTGAGGTCAATTTTCATTGGCAGCACATCCTACCAAAAAGTAACCGAGTAGCCCCTCGCCCGGGGGGGGGGGCACTCAACCTTTTTTTTTGGAAGGGGTGTGCCGTCCAGGGTCTCAAAAAGGGGGGGGTACAGAACTGAACCGAGTGGATTTTATGACAAAAAATAGGGTCTTTGTAACTGATTTTTTCAATAAAATAGGTCTTGAGAACTGGCCTATAGTTCAATTTTGATTAGCTAGAACGCACGTTTTCGATTTTGTTTTGTTTTAGAAGGCAACATTTTCGAAGAATTGGGGCTTTGGAACGCAACATTTCGTGATTTTTGAATTTTCAATAAAATTGGAACTGATGCAGGCTCAAAAACTTAAGAACTGATGCAGGCTCGAAAGGGGTCATAAGAACTAGCAGCAGAGGGTGAAAAAGGGGGTCTTCAGCGCGACACATACCTATACCCTTTTCCAATGTCAGTGCCCCCCGGGCCCCTCCCTTGGCTTCTTAAGTGACATCTTTGATCTGATACAATCAAAAACAATCTGATGAATCTTTTTACGCAATCATTATCTCCCCCGTTTCTTTTCTTCCAACTGTTTATTACCAGGGCGCAGTGTGCATAGATCTCTCTCGTATGAATCAGATAAGTGAGTTTCATGCGGAGGATTTTGACATCTGTGTACAACCAGGGGTGACTAGGAATACTTTGAATGATTACATCAAGGACCAAGGACTCTGGTTTCCAATAGGTAGGTGTAGGGGTAGCATTAACCTACAATTGGGAGTGAATGACCACCCCCCCCCCCACCCCATCTCCCCCCCCCCCCAAAAAAAAAAAACCCCACACACACACACCCCCACCTACATGCTTTCACCGGCGAATGAGGACCATGAAGTGGTACTATCCAAACGAGGACACCCCAACCTGGACACACATCGGCACACCCCGGACAAAATGGTGATTATTTTGTGTGTGTTTTGGTATCACACCGCCAACCACGCACAACCACACAGTGATACTATCTAACTGAGGTGTGTGAGGGGGTATGACATTCGAGGACCTCATTTAGATAGCGTTTTTATACTATTTGGAATATTTTGAACATATCAGGAAACCGAGGACTGTCCGCAGTTCCAATGTGTGTCCGCAGTTTGAAGGTGTGTATTCATAGGGGTGTCCACAATTAGATAGTGAACACGTACACACACACAACCACCAAAACAACCCAAAAACCAAACAAACAAATTTAATTAAAACATTTAATTTTCACTTTTCACCTTTTTGAAAACGCAGGGTGACACCTTTCTTGATACATTGAGTCAACTCAATGCACTCAGATTTTATGTGAAATATTATAGGTAGAAATATTTCTTTTGTTTTTTCATGCTGTACCTCCTCAACATCTTGAAATCCATACTGTGGACAAAAGACAACTTTTGATGTGACTGGTCACAAATATGAAACATGTGTAACCCACTTGTTTACATACAGGGTGTCCCTAAAAAGTATGCACATGTTCAAGGTCATTGCCCACATTGATTACTCAGTATTTGGCTGTAATATTTGTTTCTAAAAGATAATTAAGTTGGCTTTCAATTGTCCTTTATTTGATTGTGTTTACTTTTCTCAATTTAAAAATATGTTTAATCAACAACGAGCACTCAAAATCGTGTCTGTGCCATTTAAAAAAGAAAACATTAGGGGGGGGGGGGTAATGTGTCATTTTCATCTTTAAAAAATTTGTATCGGGATTTGGTGTTTTCACAAGCTTTAAGAGAACTAGACAAGCTTTCATATGCAGTTTGTTTTATCAAATTTTCTTGAGTGTATCCACAGATATGCTTGTTCGACCATGATCAAACAATATCAAAACTGAGCCAGTTTTTTGAAAGAAATCAATTGCTGTTATGTTTAAGGCTTTGAAACATTACTTCTTTTAAAAATAGCACACATTTGACTTTCTGTGATCGATTTCAATCAAGCATATTTTTGGATTGGATAAAGCAAATGAGACAACACAAGCGGAATTGAATAGGTAATGTAGTCATCTTGAAGCTTATATAAAACATCAATTTGTAAATCCTGATTATTAAATGAGAGAACTAACTCTTTCCACAAGCATCTTTTTTCCTTAAAAAGATGCACAAGCCATTTTTGTCTCGCCTGATATAATCAGGATGAGACTATTTCTGTCTGTCCGGCGTATGGTATATGCCGTGTGCAGCTTAGAATTATTTGTGAACCCTGCCTCTTACAAATGGTAATAGTTCTGAATGTGTGTGTTAGTGCAAAATAAAGAGGATGTTACTGTTCATGATCTGATGTCGATTTGGCCCCAAAATGTGCTAATGAAGGACCTCATTTACATATTTTTTGTGAAAACCTGCGGAAACCTTGTTAACATGTTTTAAGCAAAACCTTAAGGTTTACAGTTACCAAAGGTTCAGGAAAGTAGGATAGTGGGCGTCTTGTCAAATAAAACAATGTATGGGGTCACTCAAGTGTGACGAACTTCTTTTACCCTTTAAATTGAATTAAAGTGAAGAATTATTAATGATTTGAACAGCAATAGCTAATAACAATTACAACAGAAAGAAATACAAAATTATATTAATAGACAAGAGATTATGTGTGGCGTAGTGGGTAGAGCACTGGATTCATGATCTAAAGGTTGTGGGTTCGAGTCCCGCTGTGGTCAACATGTTGTGCTCTTGAGTAAGGCACTTTACCGCAATTACTCCTCTCTACCCAGTTGTATTTAAATGGGTACCGGCATTCTTCAGTGCTGGGAAGGTAACAGACTCGCCGTGGAGGAGGTGTACCAAGCCCCACACAGCAACATTATAAAAAGGAGCGAGTCTGGCCCTATCGCTTTGAAAGGGAGATGGGCACTCCGCTCCTGGTATTACAGGATCGACCGCCTTTACCTTTACCTTATGAGAATACATGTGTTTCTTTCAAACAAAGCTGTAATAACATAAACATTTTTTAACACTTTGTCAAAAAGGTGAAACCACTATGTCTTACATAATGGAGTGTATCTTGAGTTTGATAACTCCGATATTCATGATCTAAATTGCTAATGAAAGGGTACAGTATGACAAAGATGATGAAAAAACAACGAACCCAGTCCCATTGATTTTGAGGATGAAAAAAATTAATGAACTTTGGGCATCGATGGGTACTAATTATTTTGGGACAGCCTGTATAGGCCTTCACTATCATTTATAATGTGTGGAGTTAAGATGAAATCATTTACTTATATCAATTCACCCATGATGAATATACTTGTTTATCATTATATATTATTAATATGGATTAATTTCCACAAAAAAATCTCTTCCTAATATACTTGTTTATCATTATATATTATTAATATGGATTAATGTCAACAAAAAAACCTCTTCCTAAGCTTCTTGGATTAGAAGATGATAGAGGATAAGATTGAGCTGAAGGCCTATAGATATATATTGCTGTTCCAACCCATCTGACTCATTAGCTCAGTTGGTAGAGCGCTGGTCTAGCGATGAAATTATTTACTTAGAAGTTGAACATTTCACAAAAAGTGCAAGGCCAACACAAACAAAAAAATCCACCGACCGACCCTATCAGAAATTATCATGAAAGGGCAACACAACAATTTATTTTTTTGGCCAAATATTGAGTAACCATATAGCTTAGGCAAAGATTGAACTGAAGGCCAAAAGATATATTATCACTGTTCCTCCCCATCTGACTCATTAGCTTAGTTGGTAGAGCGCTGGTCTAGCGATGAAATTATTTACTTGGAAGGAAGTTGAACTTTTCACAAAAAGTGCAAGGCCAACCCAAACAAAAAATCCACCGACCGACCCTATCAGAAATTATCATGAAAGGGCAACACAACAATTTATATTTTGGGCCTAACATTGAGTAACCATATAGCTAAGGCAAATAAAAGGTCCGACTCATACATTTAAATGCAATATGCAATCTTTTTTATATTTTTAGTACCTTGCATCTCAACGTACAGCCTTTTTATCGGTAGAACTTATATTCTTATGGTGGTCATAAATAATTGTAAAGTTGCAGTAAATTCTAGTCAATATTAACAAGAAATCTATCCAAACCCCAGACCCATGTCAGAACAAAACTATTTTTTTTATACTCACCACTGAGCAGGCGAAACACGCTTTTTTTCTTTGTTACCTTATCAAATAATTATTGAGGAAGTTAAAAAAGGAAATATATTTACAACAGGAAACAAACTTTTTTGAGCCATATTTAAATTTTCTCATGTGAGAGTAACACTTTTATGTTACATTTGATTAGATGAGTTTTTCACACTTCACTCTACTCTGTGCAGACCTGCATTAATTTTGAATTGGTCCTTGACAATGCTAATTTTGTTGTCCTGAATCATGAATCTATTGTAGTTTAAACCAATCACATCATTGGTCTGACTAGAACAGACAGTGTTTCCAATCTATGAGCCTTACTGTGCTTTAAATATTTGATGCATTAGCTTATTGGGCTACTTTAAAGGACTAAAAGCTGCCATAATTGCCCAAGATAGCCATTTTTGGGCTACTTTAGGCCCCACATTTTGCCAAATTTGTGTTGTAATGTCCAACACATTGGCAATCAAAGTTGGTATTAAGAAAAGGTATCTCTCAGGCCTATTGTTTGCACATAGATTTAGTCAGTTTTAACTCATGAACAGAATATGCTGCTAGAATTTTCGTAGAAGCTTTGGTGGATAATTTCAAGGCCAAGGTAATGTTCAAAAACTATATTCATCGAAAGTGCTGTTGGGTTGTTGATATTACATCTTCTTCTGGAAAAGTGTAACTTTATGGACTAGTCAAGGTTGAAATGCTCTGCAGGTCCTGGACAATATAATATCTTGGACACACTGAAATGGGCTCCACTCAAAAGACAGACGCAAAATCCACAGACTTGCCTGCCTTTACAAAATGATCAATGATCAGATAGATATCAATCACGAGGACTACACTACACCGAAGACATCTAGAAACAGGCGTGGTCATGCACAGCAATTCCAGCAAAAGCACCCAAGAACTGACATGTATGTCAACTCTTTCTTCATGAAGACTGTCGTCGATTGGACTAACTCTCTCCCAACTACCCCCCTCCGTCGCACCTCCAATCAAAACTCTGTTGGAGTATTTGAAGGTTCAAAGGTGTGTGTGCTTGCAGGAATGGACACAAGCTACTACGTATACAACATCTTCTTCTGTTTCTATTGGTTAGCCTGTTTGCACCTCACATTTAATTTCTACTAGAATTTCCTTGTACGATATCATGTCTTTGTGATCAGCGCAACAAGAGAAAAACACCTGTGGCCAACATGAATTGAACATGCGCAATTTTACACTTAGTTTGACTCCACTAAAAGTGTTGGGTAGTAATTCTTCCAGAACCAGAAAAGCACAAGTTAGTGCACCTATTCCTGTATAAACTTTGGCTCATTACCGGATGCTATTTGAGGAACAATTCAGGAACTCAGCATGTTGTTAGTAACTGTGACTACATAATAGTCTGTGGGATGAGGCCAGTGCCAAAATTGGAGTAGTCCTATAATAATCCGATAGAAATATGGTGGTGTTCTAACCAATTTGGGTAAGTGTTTTGAAGGTTTT
The DNA here is from genome assembly GCA_035610835.1 of Ophiura sarsii. Classification (NCBI taxonomy): domain Eukaryota; kingdom Metazoa; phylum Echinodermata; class Ophiuroidea; order Amphilepidida; family Ophiuridae; genus Ophiura; species Ophiura sarsii. Next base: position 44,003,448 of record CM069458.1, on the reverse strand, counting down.
TTTAATCTTTTAGTTTAAATTTGAGTTTTAATTTATTACTTTCAGAGCAGGGTTTGAATTGACTCGAAACAACATGAATGAAATGTGAGAAACCTGCAGCATGTTAATGAAATGTGAGAAACCTGCAGCATGTTATCAGCTAAACACATCAGGATGACAGTTGAACAATTCTATGGTAGTGTGAGTGATGTGACTAAAATTCTCAGCGTGTGTTAAGTTTGAAGGGACTTCAGAAAAGGAGACAAGTTTGGTATCAAAATAATTCTACAAGTTTTCTCTATTCAAATATGTTTTTAATTTTATTCTGTGAATTATTATACTAGAGATATACAGCTTTAAACAAGTATCGAAACCTGTATCAGATTCACGCACTGATTGTCCCTATTGTTAATGATTTTAGCGCAGCAGTAGTCAACTTTAGCAAGTAGAAAAACAGATTCCCATGAAAACGATAGAAAGGGCTTGAAATCAAATAAATCTACCATGGAGATGACTTTTTGATCTTCATAGACCAAAGTACTGATATAGTGATAAAGCTCTCATTTGAATTCATGAAATTAACATTGTAAAAGAACCTGCGTAGGATTTATTACATTTTGTTTTTTGTTTCTTTTACTAGGGTCGTCTCTTTACTGCATTCCAGGCCAAGTAATTAAGTTCTTTCAAGATATTAAGAACATCTGAGTATGCCAGTCAGCTTGCATCACATCCCACCAAGTGCTCTTGTCTTCCAATTCATAACAAAGAAGTACTGCAACAGTAACAATGGCAATGGTCTAGCTTCTACTGCGATGCAAATTCTGATTTTTATATAGGTGCGCAGGGTGGAAAAATCAAGGATTACACTAAACACTATTCATTTGCTGATGCTTCATGAAGGGGCGTTTGTCGGACGAAGAGAATAAAGACGAAGACCACTGATGACACATAGATTGAATTGTAAATAACTTTTAATAACTCAATTCATGGTCACTTTATTACTCCAATGTAGAATCCAAAATTGATAGTATATAATTGAAATAAGATGTGCCTATGGAGGCTGAAGTCAGATGGACTTCTTATTATTTAACTGACTTGATGGAAAAGTGATTTAAAAGTACTTATTGTACAACTACATAGGTGTCAAAGCCTAAACTCTGCCACACACGGCTGAAGTCAGATGGACTTCGTAAAACTTTACTAACTTGATGGAAAAGAGATTTAAAAGAACTTATTGTACAACTACATAGGTGTAAAGCCTAAACTCTGCCACACACACACACACACCAATGACCTAAACACACATTTCCAATGACCATTCAATTATTACTTCCTGTGTAAGAGATGGTCACTGCATTTTAAGCATACCTGGCAGACAAAAATCGTTTACTCAGCGTCCTAAGTGGATTTCACAGAACACAAGCGAAGATATCTCAAGGGCTTGAATTTCAAACAAATCAGTAGACTATCTGCCTGCACCTGTATAAACTTTTAAATCAAAGGAATGTTGCCAATTAACAGCATTGTTGTAAAAAACAAAAATGAAATTAAAATAAAACCTGTGATGATCAACTCTAAAATTAAAACACATGGAATAACTATGACAGAATGTAATAATTAAGCAACAGAAGGAACTGTTACATAGGAATTAGACCCCTATCTGTAACAAGCAACATTCTACAATATTGGGGATGGTGCTCTCCTTGAGGTGAACCCATCACCTAATAATGTGTTCTTCTAGTTTGTTTAGTATCAAAACAATCTTAATATCTATCTGAACTCTTAATTTAATCAAACTTTTTGTATTGGGTATACTCATTTCAATTGTAATTCCAACCATGGACATATTTGCCAGACGAGGAGAAAGTCTAGAAAAGTGATATAATTTAAGGGATGGATTTATAGCTCTGATGAACTGATGATATTAAGATAGCGACAGCTTTATATGTCTTAACCTAAGTAGATCACAAAATAGACATACTCCATCAACATGAGTCACATCAGTATTATCAGTACAGTATTTACATTTTGTGCAGTGGAAGATTAGAAGTACCAACACTGATAAAACAAGTGCTACATGTCCATTGATAAATAAATATGTTATTTTGGGGGTGAATAACAAAATGTTCATAATTTGATCAGTAATCAACTACAAAATTAGTTTCATTGCCAAAAGAAGAATTATTGGTGCCAACTTGAGATTGGCAAATAAAGAAAGGGGTAAAAAAAAGTAAGTCCCCCCCCCACCTAAAATTTGATCGCGTTTGTTTGCATAACTCCTCACACAAATGTACCTTTTGAAAAAACTGAAACGTATATCAAAAGAAAAAACTCTTGGCTACCCATTGCAAGTTTTCCTTTTTTCAATAGCATGTTTACTAACCAAAAATGATGTTTTCAGAAAAAGTGGCACTTTTCAAAATATTATGCAAGAAAGTTACAAAAATGTCTCCAGTGCTGTTTAAAATTAATTTCAATTGTCTTTATTTTCAATTAAAAGAAAGTCTTTTCTTTCTTTAGCTGGTCCTTATTTGAAATTAAAAATAAAGTGATTTTAATTCTTTCATGACTAACCAATTCACGTCAATAACTTCCCCTTCCCTGTATCGTTGAAAAGTGCCACTTTTAGGAAAACATCACTTTGGGGAAATGCGCGACTGTTTTGGGAAAAGTGAACATGGTATTAAAAAGGGGGAAACTTTGTGTGGGTAGCCAAGGGTTTTTCCGTTTCATAAATGTTTCAATGTTTCAATCTTTCAATTGTGTATGGATGCACACAAACTCGTATAATTTCTTGAAAAGTGCCTCTGTTTTTGAAAACATCATTTTTGTGAAAAGTAATAATGATATTGAAATGGAGAAACTTTCTATGGGTAGCGAAGTGTTTTTGCTTTTCAAAAAGTGTTTCAATCTCTCAAAACGTCTAATTATGTGTCAAGTTATGCAAACAAACGTGATCAAATTTAAGGGGGGGACTTACTTTTTGAGACCTTTATAAGTGGTTGAAAGTTGAAGAAACTAGCAAAAATATGCTCTTATGATTAACAAACCTTTAATCTCCCATCTCCCAAATTTTAATAAACATACTCTTTTAACATTTTATTTTCCCCTCAAAAACCAGATCCTCTTTTATACCCCTATGCAGAACTATTGATAGTGGACCCTCCACCATAAAGGTGTTGGCAGTTCACTCCCCCCTCTTCCAACATGTGTTGTGTGATTATTTGTACTAGTGTGGTGGTCATTTATTCATTTGTGTACCGTATATTAATTTGTGAACAAAGCATCATTTAACATGAATTAACCTTGATCCCAAAATGCTGAATCGGCAGTTTTAGGTTGGATGGGAATCTTCATCTTGAAGAGAGACATTGTTAATGGGGTATTGTTATGTTTTAAAACCAAATCCACATAATCTAGGGTATTCTTTATTTGTAATGATAAACACGCATGTGAAAGGGATATTGCTGTTAATATATGTTGGTGATGGTGATGCTTGATCACAATGTTTACAAGTTTATGTTGATTATCATTCATTTATCAAGAATCATTTTCATAAATAATGACTTTTCTTTTTGTTTAAATATCTGCATTAAAGGGGCGCCCTCTATTCATAATTTATTTTAGAAAGTAGATTTTCTTGCAGATTTACATTTCTGATCATAAATCATACATATATTCTGAGTTACAGAGCGATGCGATTCCTAATTACTTCAAAATCATGGTTTAAAGAGATGAAAATAAACTGTCCTGCTAGCAGGACAGTTTATTTTCACTATAAAACGATGATCTTGAAGTAATTAGGAATTGCATCGCTCTGCAACTCTGAATGTATTATGATGTATGATCAGAAATGTAAATCTGCAAGAAAACCCACTTTTTAAAAATAAATCCAGTTTGTTTTTCATTCTTCCGACTAGTAAACTTACGTTATGCCCTAAAAGAATGCATAACAAATCACTGAACATAAATTTTACAATCATATTTTCAACCAGTCATATTAAATGATTTGCATAAATGAATTATAATGATCATGAAACAAATAAGTTCATTATGAATACTAAGAACCTACTTCATATTCATTTGTAATTCTTATGTGATATCAATATTGTCAATGTCAAAGAATAATCTGATATCAATTAAGAATAAATAATATGAATAGGTACTTGGTCATAATGAGAAAAAATAAAGTACATAATGAATAATCATAAGGTACATGATGAATATTCATAAGGTACATGATGAATATTCATTCATGAGATACATAATGAATATTCATGGGGTACGCATTGAATATTCATGAGGTACGCATTGAATATTCATGAGGTACGCATTGAATATTCATGAGGTACGCACTGAATATTCATGAGGTACGCACTGAATATTCATGATGTATGTAATGATTATTCATGAGGTACGTAATGATTATTCATGAGGTGTGTATTGAATATTCATGAGGTACGCATTGAATATTCATGAGGTACGCATTGAATATTCATGAGGTACGCATTGAATATTCATGAGGTACGCATTGAATATTCATGAGGTACGCATTGAATATTCATGAGGTACGCATTGAATATTCATGAGGAACTCATGGAATATTGAATATTCATGAGGTACGCATTGAATATTCATGAGGTACGCATTGAATATTCATGAGGTACGCATTGAATATTCATGAGGTACGCATTGAATATTCATGAGGTACGCATTGAATATTGAATATTCATGAGGTACGCATTGAATATTCATGGGGTACGCATTGAATATTCATGAGGTACGCATTGAATATTCATGAGGTACGCATTGAATATTCATGAGGTACGCATTGAATATTCATGATGTACGCATTGAATATTCATGAGGTACGCATTAATATTCATGAGGTACGCATTGAATATTCATGAGGTACGCATTGAATATTCATGAGGTACGCACTGAATATTCATGAGGTACGCACGGAATATTCATGAGGTACGTAATGATTATTCATGAGGTACGTAATGATTATTCATGAGGTACGTAATGATTATTCATGAGGTACGTAATGATTATTCATGAGGTACGTAATGATTATTCATGAGGTACGTAATGATTATTCATGAGGTACGTAATGATTATTCATGAGGTACGTAATGATTATTCATGAGGTGTATATTGAATATTCATGAGATACGCATTGAATATTCATGAGGTACGCATTGAATATTCATGATGGATATTTGCCAGATGAATATCCATGAGGTTCATGATGAATATTCATGAGGCTCGTAATGGGTATTCTGAACTACATAATAACAATGAGAATCCAGTACGGAAACAGTATGGACACTCCTGGCGTAGAGCCTCATTGCTGTTTTATAAAATAACACAAATGTTGGTGTATGCCAATTTGTGCAAATTGTTTGTGTTAGTGTACTTTTTTAAGTGTAAACCTAAAATTAAATTGAAGGAAGATTGAATATTTTACAATAAAGGAGAGAGTTCACAATGAGTGTTAAAAGACAACTTCAGCGTAAGTAATTATTATTTGATACTCTATGAAATGATATTACTCAAAGCAAAGCCAGTCAGATTTGTGGTTTTAGAACCGACTTTCTTTTACTTTTTTACTTTTGCATGATAACATCCTCCCAGCCCTCGACTGCTGCTAAAAATACTGATCTTATCATTACATGTCATCAGACGCAAGCAGGCGAGACATGCTGTTCGAGAACCGCCCTGTTTAGTACTCGCGATTGATCAAGCATATCGTTAACCTGACCTAACCCCCTCCCCCCCCCCCCTCCCCACTTACGCGAAATTCAGGAAGTGACTGTAAAAAATGTGGGGCAACCTTTTACGAAAATTTCAGAAATCTTGCCCCGCTGAAAAAAATCCTAGCTACGCCACTGCACTGTTGGTTCACTTTCATTTTTCGCCCCTCCCCCCACCCCCCCCCCCCCCCCAATATGAAATACCTGGCTACGCCACTGATTTTTACAGCCATTTAAAATGTGATCCGATTTACATCCATCTCAATATCTATCGTTTGTGCAGACCCTGGTGCAGATGCCTCCTTGTGCGGTATGGCTGCCACTAGTGCATCAGGTACCAATGCTGTACGCTATGGGACGATGAGAGAGAATGTGATGAACCTGGAGGTAGTGATGGCAGATGGCACTGTAATAAACACAGCCGGGGAAGGAAGGAGAACAAAGTAAGAGAATATGTCGTTGTATATGTGACTAAAGGTGTAGGCTCCCTCTTCTCTGATCGTTACCATGGTATAATGAGAGAATGTGATGAACCTGGAGGCGGTGATGGCAGATGGTTATAATAGGCCTACTATAATAAACACAGATGGGGAAGGAAGAAGCACAAAGTAAGGAAATGCTTTATGAATGGTAGGATAAGATTTCATTTACCCCTGTTCATGATGAAGAGCCATACATGTAGTATAGAAGGTGGTGTTATATTGATCCATCTGTGCAAGTAAAGAAAACAAATGTAAGTCTGGCAAATCATTACTTAATATCTTGTATACACCGTTGTATTTACATTATATTCAATGACTTTGAGTGTGATACAAGAAGATATTGATTGAGTATAAGCTAGAAAAATGTTTGCACAAGTCAGATATATTGATATTGTGTGCAATATATTTTTATATCACACAAAAATAAGACATTCAATAATATTATTATTATGATTTTATCATACAAAAACTATCTTTTACCCAAACTGACCTAAATCTCAGTGTGAACGACACACAATGTTGAGTCGATCACCAAAATGTAGTCTTGGGCATCATCCGGGCATACACGCTATCAGGTACATCTCCTGCGCTAGCTGACTGAACAATATTTAGAGAATAAAGGAATTGTTTTTAGACTGTACCCGTGTTATATTAGCCGACATAAATGTGGACAATAGTATTATTTTAAGTAGAAAAAAATGCAGCAGGCGGAGTTGTTCTACGCAAAAAATAATACTACCGAACACATTTATATCAGACAGTATAACACAGGTGCGGTCTAAAAACAACACCTTTATTCTCATTCTTAAACAATCATACTTAAAGACATTTATCAAAGAAATAAGTGCACTTTATTGTCCACATTTGACAACTTTTACCCTGCTAGGATCGAATAACCCACAAACATTCCATCCAATCATGAGTACCCCATGCGTAAGCGTCGCGGCGCCGGCATAAGCGCAGGAAAGGCGCCAAAGACGCACTGCAGAAGTGCGCGTTATGGAGCAAACCACGCATTGTGAAGGTCGGACGCACTGTTAAAACGTAAGCCCCACCTTCCCAGGTTATATTGTGTCATGTAAATGTCACCGATTTCTCTGAAAACCAACGAGATTGCTTAAACTTTCTTAGCTGTTTAAGAATTGTTGATTGTTCGCATCAGGCGACTTTAGTTGAAAAATATTCAATACAGTCATTGCATGCACCATTGGAAAACCTTATTTGAATACTACTACTCTATATTACACTTTTTTGCCTTATAGGAAAACATCAGCTGGCTACAACCTAACCAACTTGATCGTGGGGTCAGAGGGCACGCTAGGACTCATCACCAAGGCAACGCTCAGGCTTCATGGAATACCAGAAACTGTAGGTTCATTCAATGATTATAACATAACTACTCAATGGGAAAATTTCATGTCACCTTGTGCTTCTAAAATAAGAGCCATTGGAGTTATATGCAACTCAAACTTTGGACTACGACGATTTTATGGATGACCGTTCATGTCGAAAAGAAAACATCAAGTTGAAAATCAGGCCAGCAATCGGAACACCTACCTTTAAAAACAACAAAAGAAACCAATGTCACTTATACCCAGCTTCAAGTGTAAATAATCATTTCATCGAAATACTTGGAAAGGTGATACAGTACCTAACTTGGACTTTCTTCTGTAAAAGCAACTTTACAGTAAACCTGCTTTGGTAATACTTACCAGTAAACGGAGCAAATGTTAAGACGTGAAGGGAAATAACTGACTTCCTAAATCTCCACTGTACAGGGTGTTCCAAAAAAATGTGCACATGTTTACCCCACTTATTGACCAAGAAAAGTTTGTGTAACATTGTTATACATCTTGAAAGACTAAACGCTTAGCTTTCAGATGCTGTTTATTTCATCTGATTTGGTTTTTTCAATCCTGAGATATGATTAATTAACTAAAACTACCTAGAAGCGATGTTGTGCCACTTTTACAGAAAGAATGACTATAAGCGTCAAACCGATACTAACGTGTTCTTCCAATGGGCATCAATCTGTCTTGAAACATTGGGAAGGGTGGAGGCATTCGGTCTGAATTTTAAAAAAAAGTTGAGTTATGTTTGGTTACACAGACACTCATTCTATTATTTAAACCTATTCAATCGCAATACAAACAAATTATGATTGCATAACATTTGCGAAGACCACTGGCACAGGTGGAAGATTTGTATCTCCGGAGTAAACCTTTCTATTCTTTGCAAACTGTTAAGTGGCACAACATCGATTTTAGGTAGCTTTAGTTACTTGGTCATATCTCAGGATTGACAAAACCAAATCAGATGAAATAAACGGGATCTGAAAGCCAAGCGTTTACATCTCTCAATATGTATAAAAATGTAACACCAAATTGTAGAACTTCATGGTTGGGTAAACATGTGCACAGGTTTTTTTAGACACCCTGTATAATCGAGTATACTCTTTAATGACTGCATACATGACATATCCAATCATTTCATAATTTCTATGCCTCCTTGGAAAGTTAATTTGTTCATCCATTCTTATTTTCAGATGATGTCAGCAGTGTGCTCATTTGACACAGTTCAAGCTGCAATTGACACAGTAACTCAAGTTATGCAGTGTGGCATTCCTATGGCAAGGATAGGTGAGATATGTCCTACTAAACGCTTCAAAAAATAAATCGCCACTTTTTCGTATGTCTTATCATATGTTCATGTTGTGTTGCATAGCAATAGAAGCCGAGGAATTGTCTTTACTGATGACAAAACACAAAACAATATTGAAATGAAAAATATTTCTAATACACTTATTTAGAATTAAATAATTTCTTTTTCAGAAGTTTTCTCTGAATCACCACTTTTTCAGATGTCTGGAGATATGTTCATGTGTTGCACATCAATGGAAAGCTTGACATATTTATTTATCTTCCAATTATACCAGATTTGTAGCAATTACGTGTTTTAGTGTAGCCACTTGCTTGAAAGTATGGGGAAGTCTCCATCTGAATCTGCCAAATCACCACTTTTTTGTCCTCAAAAGAGAGCATCTCTCTACACTGTAGTTAACACTTCAATAGCTTCACTGAAACACATAATTGCTACAAATTTGGTATCGTTGGAAAGATAAATATAGCAACTTTCTAATGATATGCAATGCACTTTGTACATATCACCAGACATCTGAAAAAATGGTAATCAAAAAGAAATCCTGAACTTCTGAACTTACATTGAAACAAACAAAAAAATTCACTTCTAAAAAAACTTTTTAGAAATATTTTTCTTTCAATTATTGTTTTGTGTGTTTCGCTACACAATACACTTTGTATCATTCAAACCGTTGGTATATAATGATGGCGATCTGGCCAATGGTCTTAGTCGTCGCAAAACCACTTGGGCCGATTTTTGACTTAAAAGTGACAAAATCAAATGCAAACTGAAATTAATGGATCACCCTGTGAACATAAGAGCTGGCCCCTGTCAGCGGCGGCACCAGCCTTATAATTTTGTTCGGGGAAAAGGGGGGGCAAGACATTTGTCTAGGGGGGCATGGACAAAACATTGCCTTTTTATGCCAAAATTGTCAGCAACAAAAAAATTGTAACTAAATTGAAAACGAAATTAAGGGGGGGGGGGGCAACAAAATATTTTTGGGGAGGGGGAATCCCCCCCCCCCTTCCTTGCCCCCCTGCAGTGCCGCCACTGGCCCCTGTTCTGGGTTGACAATGTTGCATTGCAAGTAATTAAGTCAAATAAAAAATAATTATTTCTAAAAGAAACAAGTGAATAACAACAATATATATTTGTTTTGTCCTATCTCACAAGCCTTGCAAGATGATACAAAACCACACGTTTCAATTACTACAAACAAACTTTTATGCTCAAAACAACATGGTAAAAGTGGCCCAATTTATTTTATGACCTCTTTGTTTAAATGGTTATAATCTTTTTAAAAAAAGCAATTATTAACCTGGGGGGGGGGGAGGTACTCAGATACTTTTTGGTAGGGATATGCTGCCAGCAAAATGAAAATTTACCCAAACATTTACCAATCTTCGGGGGAAATGGACCCATATTTTTTTATTAATTTTTCTACATATTTAACAGATTTTGTTAAAATGTCTGTGAAAAACAGCAAATATAAGGATTTAGACCCAGAAATTGCTATGAGAAGGGGTCATTCATTTACCAGACAGGTGAAGATATGGAACCCTATCTGGCGGCACATCCCCATTACCTCATATCCAATAATAAATAATACCCCCACCGGAAACATGCCATCGCAGCGTATATTCTTTTCTTGGAGACAAAAATGTCATTGTATGATTTTTATTGTTACAGTCTGCACATGAAGATCTTGGAATGACATCCGATAAAAGAATTTCTTTTTGTTATATCAATCCCATATTTGTATTGCAGAATTCCTTGATGATAAAATGATAGAAGCAACCAACAAATACAGTAATCTCAATCATGCAGTGGCACAGACCTTGTTCCTGGAATTCCACGGATCTGACGACAGTATCAAGACGCAGGTGGAACTCGTAGGTGAGTCAGGGGGTCAAGTAGTCTGCTTGCCGAATTCAGACCATGTTTACAGTGGCTGCACTATGGGGGGGGGGGGGGGGGGGGGGGTATGGGGAAAATGCCCCAGTCACAACCTTTGCCCCCCCCCCCCCACCCAGACAGCTCAAGCCCGCATGATTTGTCCCCCGAACAATCAAAAATGTTAATGTCAAAATGACTTAAAATTAGCTTAAAATTGATCTGAAATGTCTAATTGAGAACAAATTAAGCTAATTTCAGGCAATGTTTACCATAAAAACAAAAATATCTGCAACACCAAATTATCAAAAGAAATTCAAAAATAAAATGAACAATTTGAAGAAAAACTGGTGTTATTTTGTTTAGTTTCAGTTAAACATCGAGTCAGCTGGTATTGCTATGACAACCTTTTTTATTTAAAATACTTCAAAATTTCTGACAGCTTATCCTGCTCAAATTTAACTTACGGGGGCTGTCAAGTGTCAGAAATAGCTTCCGTAAATCTGCCGTAACTACGTAATTATTCATATATTCCATATACAAGTATACATTTTTTTGAAGGAAAGGGTTCAATAAATCTAACCATGAACATAAAATTGCTCTAAAAAGAACCATTTTGGAGAAAATCATAAAAAACGAGAATTTTGACCAGTCTTCAATTCGGACAAGGTAACCAAAAAAATATTTTCTGAAAATCTGTCCTTTTACGATTTTTGTAATCTTAAGAAAATTACCCGGGTTCCATTTTTTTTGTTTTTTGATATCTGAGATATTTTTTTATTTATTGACCAAATAAGGCAACAAAATGGGATTTTTAAATACAACAAACGTGAATTTCCACAAAATGATCCGAAAAATCGGGAAATAGGCCTAAAACAAAAAACAAAAAAAATGGAACCTGGTGAAGATCATGGTTGTTGCGTTACACTTACTTGCTGTCCATCAGAAGCAGTTTGTATTGAGTTATCGTGTCTGTAAATCGTATTTTTACTCAAAAATGAACATAAAGAAATCAACCGATGAATGTGAAAAGTGACAATACCGCCGTTTGATCATGGTTTACGATGAAATACACGTATTTCAAATCCTGTTCTTTAGATATTGTGGGAAAAATATAAATCCCCAACTTCGTGCAAAGTTTCATTACAAACCGTTCTTTTCTTGGTATCAAAATAACCTCAAATGTGTGTTAAAAAACACCTTTTTCATGATGTCGAGTTTGAAAAAGAAGCCATACCATTTTATGCGCATTCGAAGTGCGTTCACAATTTCCGGGAAGCGTAACGCATTCAAGCACGTGCGTTAATCGACAATGAGCGCAGACGCGCGGAATGTTTTGAGTTGGCAAAATAAATGGTGACGCGTGCGCGTTGAACCGGTTGACGTGATTTCGACGCTCGTGTATTAATTTCTGTGCGCAACACTCTGCGGCTAATCATCAGAGTTTATCATTATAGGCCAGTGTAGTCGAGTCTTTATCAATGTGATCATTTAAAAATGCACCGTGGCGGGATTAGTGAGTAGTCTGGGTGTAAAAATCAACACCTATCCTAGATAAAGGACTTAATAAAGGAGAGAGAAAAATTGGAAACAGAGAGAAAGCAAGAAATGGGATGAAGATTTAATTTAAGACCTGTCGTTTGGTAGGCTCTAGGCCTACATGTTTTCTCTTCTTCTACCTCAGATATTTAAAGAGACGGAATCGGGTAAGCTTCTGATTAACATGATTAATATGAGTCACGTCACGAATTGTAATTTCATCATAAATAGTAAAAGGCCACAACATGCCACCTGAACTTGATCCTCGTTATGCCAGCGCCACCGAAAAAGAAACTGAAATATATGTTCGATAGGTCTAATGTTTAATGAAGCAGGAAAATAAATTTAACGGTTTGTAAAATGACTATATGAATTGTCTATGGGTAAACTGTCAAGCGAACGAGTAACAGTAGCGTATCAGCAGAGTGTCCCCCCTCGACGGATTTGACCGGGTATAAACAGCTCAAACTACCGGGCTAAAAGGTTTTATTTTCTGTAAATACAGTGGGTTGGGGGGAGCAAGGGCCCCAATTTGAATCGGATGGGGTGGATTTTGAGAACACCCACACCCTCCCCGTTTTCAAATGTCGGACTCGGCGGCGGCAATCCTCAGCCTGTAAAGTTACAGCCTACCGGGAAGATACCATTTCCCCCTCTGACAAGCGATCTCATCAGATACGTCACTGGCGGGTAATGGAGCACATTTCACAGTAGTTAAATGATGAGTATTTTCCATTAGAATGGACTTGGATCCTGATCCTTTTAAAATTGATTTGAATTGCTATATCTACCAAAGATAATTATTAAATAGTGATTGTTCAGTGTTTTATAACAATAGCACTATTAAGCATTTCGGTTGGATCTCTTATAAAAGTAGTTTGCTATCTACTGAAGATAACAATGATAACGTTGAAAACACGGTCATTATTTAACAATTAGCTCTAGTGCTAGGCCTATATGCAGTATTCGGTATTTCCATTACTGCATGGTTTTATTATTTATTGGCTATCCCTATGAATTGCCTTGTCACCTATACCTAGATTGATTTTTTTTTATTGAGAGGACACAAAAGTACAAGGATATCAAAGGTGCAACCACACATTTAATAAATCAGGCCTATTGTTTACATCTCATAACTTTGTGATAAACCAAACCGATGTTACCCTATTTTTTTATTGGGGTGGGTCCGAGGGGCAGAAATATAGAGCATCCTCTCCCACCATAATTCCATCCCTTCCACCTTTGCTTTCAGTCTAGAACATTCGGACGTTTCATTGATTCAAAATATGAATGATGGGCATTTAGCGATCGAAATGGGAAGATCTCTGTTCTTTGTTCAGTCCGAATTTCATTTGGAATGTTCCAGAATTTTATATTATTCAATTTAACCTATGACATTTTAGGAGGATTTTATAGAAACATGACTTGTTTGGCTGTATAGGCCTACTTCTGGTTATCTTGGAACTTATTTTGTCTTATATGGCATGTCACCAACCAAACCGTAGGCCTAACAGCGGGGCCTTAGACCCGAACGCAACTGAATAAATGAGCTTATAATGGATAGTATATTAAAATACATGTCAGGAGAGGCTGTCCATCCTATCCCTGCTCTCCATGGCCCTATACACCCCCCCCCCCCCCCCCCCCAACTCCACATGTCGTGTGTTTGATTGCCGCGTGTGCAAATACATGTATATACAAAGTTAGACTATTATGAGATAACCATGTGAACCATTTGATAGCACTCGGCTCATCGGCCCGAGGATGCTTCTCCGATCATGCCCATGTAGGCCTAGGTAAAACGGCACTTATAATTGATATTATGTTTGATATAACTGAATGACAAATTAGTACACCGAGTTGAACTAACTGAGAACTAGCTAACTTAACAACGATACGAAGTAATAGGCCTACCATATTCAGTAATGACAATAAATAGATAAACAGGAAGGCCTATTGGATGGACGGGCGGGTGGAACGGACTTGTACAACATCGAAAGGCCAAACAAAAACAAAACATTAACGTCTTCGGATAAAACCCGGTGTAAGTCTTTTTGATCTCCTTACAATGTTTCACTCCGATCATGGATTCAAAATCTTTCTCTGTCCTTTATTTTTTATCTTTTTTTCCTTCTCTCTTTCCAAACTCCTTGACACTAACGCTTGTGCTAAAGCCTTGTTTTACTAATAGGCCTACTTGCTTTCAGGCTCAGCCACACCCCGGCAAAATGACGGTTTGATAAGTCGGGTCTCCGATGCGTAAATAATGCGTATGAACAAGCCCTCAAACGCGGCAAAAACATAGCGGGTAACGCAGCACGCACTGACGGCTTGTAAATGTAACCTCGCTGGCTTTCGAAATAACAGCGTCGCGTATTTTAAGCGAACTGGCGCGTGCCAATTTGCGTGAAAAACAAAACACGGGATACGCGGCGCATGGGAGTTTCGCTGATCCCCTGCGGGCAGACTTGACCATTCTACTTTGTCAATGATCACAATAAGGGATTTAAATCCTTCTAAATAGGCTTTTGGAATTTCAAAATTGAAAATTTCTTTGCATGTACTGATAGATAACACTCTGAAGTTTTGAAAAATGAAGAAAAGTGAAATTCCTGGAAAATACGAAATGACACTTGACAGCCCCCTTAAGGGCAGTGTCAACCCGTCACTTGATTCAAAAATTGAATTTCACATTTCTCTATTATTTTATACTTTTATATGTATTCTATCATTACCATCATAAGTTACTAATCAGAAGCGATTATTTCCCGTTCTTTTGGGTGATTTAAAATTGTTGTTTTGGTAAGTTTGAGTCAGGAAAAGGTGCATGGTTATTTGGCGGGAATTTAAGCGGAGTTCCGCGCTTTTCAAATGCTGCGACAGCTGTTCAATCATTGCGTCGCGTGCTGAATCTTCCCGCGCGTAATACTAGACGTGCCGCTTAATATCCGCGATCATTTAAATTTCAGTTTTCTTCCAATTTCTTCACATTGTGACAATATAAATTGAATCTAATAGTTTCTTTTGATTGTTCATAATAGTATACTCGCCTTTTAGGTCACACGCCCTTGTATTCCATGAACATTTAGCTTTAATTGGTGGAAAATGTCAATATTTTTACTAAATCGATGTTTTCTAGAAGTTCAAATTTGAAGGAATTTTACGATTTTTCAGACAACATAAGTAAAAAAATATCAAACTATCAGGTAAGCTTTTACTACCATTGTGTAGAGGACTTTCAGCGCTAGGAGGAAAAAAATTATTTTTTCGATTATGGATTTTAAACTCGAGATATGCATCCATTTCTAGCGAAATGTATGCAAAAAACACGACTTTTACACTTTTACGATATTTTTAGCAATATTTCCAAAACTAATCCTTGTTTTGGAAAAAGAAAAAATTGCCTCCTAGACAACATTGTCTTGTTTGCAAACATGTATATTAGAACAAATTACCATTTTTTATTTTATAGTTATGCTGTCTGAAAAATTTGGGGTACAAAAATCGCTTTTTGGTTCATTTCTCAAAATTTAGTTTATTTGGTATCACATTGATATCACCATCAGATTCCTTATCAAATTTCCTTTCTATAAATGTATACTTTTATGTACTTTTATTCAATATTCTCAAACTTAGAAGCAAAAGTTGATCATCAAAATAATAGGGTTGACACTTCCCTTAAGCCCCTCCCCCATCCTTCATCCTCCACCCAGCTACTTAATCTCAATTTTATATCATCAATTTTAGGTGAAATAGCTGCTTTGAATAATGGCTCAGACTTTCAGTGGGCCGAGAAAATGGAGGATCGTAACAAGCTATGGAAAGCTAGACACAATGTTTGGTATGCTGGTCTAGCTGTAAGGCCTGGAACAAAGGTAAATAGATGTTACATTACATTATTGTAGATGTTTCGTATGCTGATAAGACTTGGAGCAAAGCTAGACACAATGTTTGATATGCTGGTGGTCTAGATGTAAGGCCTGGAACAACGGTGAATTGATAAACTATTATAGATGTTACATTATTGTAGATGTTTGGTTTGCTGGTAAGACTTGGAGCAAAGCTAGACACAATGTTTGGTATGCTGGTCTAGCTGCGCTGTAAGGCCTGGAACAAAGGTAAATAGATGTTACCATGGCAGGTAATTACCTGCCATGATGTTACGTTACATTATTGTAGATGTTTGGTTTGCTGGTAAGACTTGGAGTAAAGCTAGACACAATGTTTGGTATGCTGGTCTAGCTGCGCTGTAAGGCCTGGAACAAAGGTAAATAGATGTTACCATGGCAGGTAATTACCTGCCATGATGTTACGTTACATTATTGTAGATGTTTGGTTTGCTGGTAAGACTTGGAGTAAAGCTAGACACAATGTTTGGTATGCTGGTCTAGCTGCGCTGTAAGGCCTGGAACAAAGGTAAATAGATGTTACCATGGCAGGTAATTACCTACCATGATGTTACATTACATTATTGTAGATGTTTGGTTTGCTGGTAAGACTTGGAGTAAAGCTAGACACAATGTTTGGTATGCTGGTCTAGCTGCGCTGTAAGGCCTGGAACAAAGGTAAATAGATGTTACCATGGCAGGTAATTACCTACCATGATGTTACATTACATTATTGTAGATGTTTGGTTTGCTGGTAAGACTTGGAGTAAAGCTAGACACAATGTTTGGTATATGCTGGTCTAGCTGTGTAAGGCCTTGATCGAAGGTAAGTTGTTAAACTATAGATGTTTTATAATACAATGTTGTAGATGTTTGGTATTGCTGGTCTAGTCCTAATGCCTGGATTAAAGGTAAATTGTTTATCTATATATGTTGCGTTATTGTATAGTTCAGTCAGTTCCAAATTGGTGAACCTGCTTATTGCAGCGACTAAATCCAGACGAACATGGGTGTGCAAAACGCTCGCATGGCGTAACATGGTGCGTGCGCGTTATGAATCGTATGTGTGATGCTGGCGTATGCCAAAATAGCATGTGTACACTTGAAAAAAACATGCATATTTCTCCCACATATTGAACTGATTTAACTATAGATGTGTGGTAGTCATGATGTTTGGTATGCTGGTCTAGCTTATAAGGTCTGGGTCAAAGTTAGATTGTGTTTAGATGTTATTGCCTATTTTATAACTTCTGTGTTACCAACACTGACAAAATTTTACCCAGAATCTATTCATACATTAACATACCTGATGAACTTACAAGATTTATTATTTAAGAAAGATTAAACCATCTAAGATATTTGATTGCTGAAAATTAGACTTTTAAGCGACAGAAAAAACAACCTGTTTTACGGGCAAACGGGCCTCTCATATAGGGTCTGTCGGTCAGGCATTTTGTTGTTGTATTTTGGTCGGTTTTTTAATGTTCATGTTAAATTTTCAACAATTTTTGAATGTTTCAAAAAAATTAGAATATTTTCACCAACAAAAAATAATCCAAAATGTTTCAAAAAGTTTTCACAATTTTGTTTCTTTGAAAATTAGAAAAAGTGATTCAGTCAGGCCGGTAGAACAGGGTTGGGTTTTTTGTCGCCTAAAAAACCCTGTTCTGCCGGCAAACAGACCTCTTTGGTCGGTCTGTCTAGTGTTTTTTGTTTTTATTGGTGTGTGTTTTTCAAAAATTGCAACAACAAAAAAAAAAATTGCAAACAAATCGCACATATTTTTTTACAAAATTGAAAATTTGAAAAAGATGGTTCTGTCGGGCTGACTAAACTGAGTTTTGTATTTTTCCTCGCCTTATGGATTATTATTTCTTAAATGTATTCTGCAGGGATTATCTACTGATGTCTGTGTGCCTATCTCAAAATTACCAGAGGTCATCGTTGCTACCAAGGAAGATTTGATGAAATCAAACCTTGTCGGTATGTCATCTGTTAACAAATATACTTGTGGAAAACATGTGGTACTGAAGTAGATCAGTGAATGCTAGAGGTCAAAAGATAGGAGCATGACAGATCTGATTGACTGCATGGTACCAAACTGTCCCTTAACATTTACATATCATTATAAGATAAAAAAACTCAATTTTCATGTGTCCCTCATTTATGTGCGTTGGATCACATTTAATAATAAAGTGACGAGAAAAAACATGTTCTCTATGGGCAAACAGACATCTCAGGTAGGGTCGGTTGATTAGGCATTTTGTTTTGTTGGGTTTTTTTCAACCACAAAAATAGGGAGATTTTGGTGAATTTTCAACAATCTTCAAAAAGAATCAAAATATTTCAAAAATTCAAAATATCAAACTTTTTTTTCTAATTGGAATTTGAAGGGGGGGGGGAATCTGAACTTTTTCATTTTTGAAAATAAAAAATAAATGGTCCGGACAGGCCTGTAGAACAGGGTGGGTTGTTTTGTTGTCGCCTAAGGGATATTCTTAATGTTAAGTTAAAATTGTGCTAAGGATGTAGCCTGAACCACATTCATTGTGGTACCTAAAATAGCATATGTGACGTGTTCTACCGAAACCAGACAGAATTGGGCAGAGCTCCAAACTGAGAAATAGCCCAAAACCTAATTGGGGTGATTTTTTTGGAATTTAAGTTTGTTGTAAATAATTAATCTTCAGAGTGTTTATAACATTATTGTGAAAGTTTCAGATTAAAAAATCAAACCAACTTTTTTTTTTTTTTGAAGTACATCGTACATATTGTAAGTTCATTGTAATTACATCTTTAAAGGACGATATCTCAGTTTGGAGTATTCATAAAGACGAACTTGAAAATGATTTAACTCTGCTTTGAGAAGTCCAATTAAAAAAAAGTACCATTGTAAAGTTGAAGATCTCTACTTTAATAATAAATTACTAACTCAATTTTGATATCTTGCCCAATTGTGTCTGGTTTTGGTAAAACATGTCACATTTGTGGATAAATCAAACTCTACAAAATTTACACTTACTTACATGCCGCTAAACTACTTTTCAACTCCTTTCCCCGTACAGGTTTTATTGTAGGACATGTTGGTGATGGAAATTTCCATACACTCTTATCATTTGACCCCGATGACCCGGTCGAGTATCAGGCGGTAAAGGACTTCACAGAGAGAGTTACCAGGTGAGTTGTTTAAATACTGTAAACATGGACACTCCAAGCAGGTACCGCGAAAATAAAAACATGCAAATATATTTATTTTTTAATGGACTTTCAAATCGCAAAAATTGCCAAATTAATTGTTTACGCTTTGCTGATTCTGAACAACTTTGCTTGTTTTTAAATTCCTGACAGAAATATATATGCGCACATTTTTATTTTCTGGGAAGTCGCTTGAAACGTAAAAACATGAAAACTAATTTGAGGTTAAATATGCGTACCTGCATTGTTGAGGTAATTGTGGAAAATCGAAACAAATTGTTTCAGGCCCACAGAATTTTCCTGAGGGGCAGTGTTTGTGACCAAAGTCGTTAAACCTGGAGTCACAAGTCAAGTCACTAACAGATGCGACTTGAGTCAAGTCAAGTGTTTCTCAAATACTTCAAATCAAATAAATCCAATAGGTCAAGTCAAGTCACTGGTTGGCTCAAGTCAGGTCAAATCATAAGTTGGCTTTTTTCAAGTAGCATGAAGTTATCTTGAACACACAATTATTAGTTTCATGTACTGATATTACCTGTGAAAACATGTTCAGGTCAATTTTATAAGTAACTTAAAAGCATAATAATATTTATTTTGGCAGTTAAAAGGTTGGTTATACTCAATTTACTCAAGTTAGTTTATACGGTATGGTTGGTTTATACGGTAAGGTTGGTTATACTCAATTTACTCGAGTTAGTTTAGCACATGTATGACTTGAGTCAAGTCAAGTCCAGACTTTTAGAAAAGTGACTCAAGTCAAGTCAAGTCTTATTAAAATGTGACTCAAGTCGAGTCATTTTGAAAAGTTTGAACACTCATTGCTCTCAGTGACTCGAGTTAAATCAAATCATAAAATGGTGATTTAAGTCCAAGTCAACACTGCATATACGCATTCAATAAATACCTGCAACCATTGAAAATCTCTGAACCGTGACATTTGTCAATACAATAAACTTATGATACTGAAACTGTAAGTCTTACCCCTTTCTCACCGAGAATTTTAAACATGTGGGTCATTTTTATCATGTAATTTCAGTACTATAAACATCATGGTCTCTGGGCACTAAAAATTGACAAGAATCAGCATTATAAATCAAGCGCCAATATTAACACCGTAAACGCATGTATCTTAATGCATGCCATAAACTTGTCTTTCAAATTTCCCGCCATTGTAATATTTAATTCTCTAACCAGTGCCCTGAGATCACAGTATTCACAAGGCTGAAATGTAATGATAAAAAATGGCCTATGTGTTCGTAATTTTCTGTGAGAAAAGAGTAAGACTTACAGTTTAAGTATCATAAGTTTACTTTACTGACACATGTCACGGTTCAGAGATTTTCAATGGTAATAGATATTCATTGAATGCCCCTCGTAGAAGTGAATGAACACCACATCACTGCAGTAATTTGATGGTTTGTAAAGAACAATTCATACATTACCTTGTAATTCATACACTAATTGTATTAATTTCTCCACCTCCCCTGCAGACGTGCTTTGGCAGCAAATGGAACTTGCACTGGCGAGCACGGCATCGGACTCGGGAAGCGACACTTCCTGATAGAAGAGATGGGTGACGCAACCGTGGATGTGATGCGACGAGTCAAGGTCGCTCTGGATCCTCATAATCTTATGAATCCAGGAAAAGTGTTGTTTGAAAAATAACTACAGGTGTTCCAAAGGTTTCGAAACTTTATATCCCGATTAAATAGTTTTCAGTATAAAAATAAATATATATTTGGATAGAGAAGACTTGTAGAATTATTTTGGTACCAAACCTACAATATCAGCTATCTGTTTTGCCAAAATAAAAAGACAAAAGTTACCCCAACTGTAAAACTGCACTTTTCACCCCCATCACAGTCAATAAATGTGGAAACAACTTGACTGACTGCTGCAGACAATGGCATTAACCTAATCTAATATTTTTTGAAATTGACCAAAAAGTGCCCAAAAAGTTTTTTGGGGCACTTTTTGGTTAACATCGTCCCTAAGTTAGTGTCTTAACATCATCATCAAGCGATTTGGGCATTTTTTACGCAAAACCATTTTTGTTAGCTTTGTTCAAAAAATGTGGGTCCAAAAATGTATACTTTTAAATACATTTGATTCATAGTTCAATAATTACAGCAGCACTCACAAAATTCAAAAAATTGAATCAAAAACTTCCTTGAGTCCCCCCTTAAAAATCTTTGACATGACACGTGGTATAGAAGTTTACCCCATCAGCATCAATTTATAAATAAGGTCCATAAAGTTGCATATATTTTGTGATTATTCTTAGATGCATAGTAATAAGCTTTTACATCTTTTAAAATGTTATATAACTTATTTCAATCATGGATATCACATGATAAAAAAACCTACCTTTGTATAAATCTTATAACCTATATAGTATTTAATTATTAAAACCAGGGATGTAGCTACGCTGGTCGGGTGTAGCCAGGACTCACGCTGGCTGACCGGCACGGACAAAAATAATAACAAAATATTTTTTTCTTCCTTTTTTTAAAAATTTTAATTATGGATAGAATCATTAAAACTGCCTCTAAAATAAGAAATTAGGTGGCAGGAACCCTCAAAGTGCATTAAAAAAAAATTAAACCATTAAGCAGGGCCTCTGGACCCCATGCCGTGATCCACTGCACTTCGTTCGCTACACTTACCCTGTTCACCGTCAGTAAAATTAGCCGGCACTCAACATTTTCTAGCTACATCCTTGATTAAGACCAAAGAGAGAATGTAAAATTCTAAAACAGCTATTGTCTGTGTTAACACTATTATTAATACCAAAGATATAATTTAAATGATAAAACAGTTATAGGCTGTTATATATGTATAATAATATCAAATAAAACACTTTTTATTTGGCAGTTCGCTACTTTAGGTTTCTCGCTTACGCGATCGTCAGGCAAACCTGAGGTAGTGAACTGCCAAATAAAAAGTGTTTTATTTGATAATAAGCTCAACTTAACAACTAATAATTGATAATCACGTTTTATATATGTATAATAATAAATATAATAATGTTAAAAACTGAAAATTTAACATTTTTATTTATTGAAAATTTGTTTCATGTTGTCATTTTTCAGTGTGAATGGGTGAGAGGATGGGAACATTGTGATAAAAAAATATATATGGTAAAGTCGCCTATTTTCGGTCAGCGCCTATTTTCGGTCACTTGGCAAATCGTGTAATTGCATCAATCGTCGCCATTTTAAAAGCAATACCAGCATCAACTATGCGGGGGCTTTTTAGCTGTCAGTTTATACCGACGAGGTCATTTTCATTACACATTTTGGGCGAAGTGACCGAAAATAGGCGCTGACCGAAAATAGGCGACTTTACCCTATATAGTTTCCTTAAAAGCTGCACTTAAAATTGCACCCAATATAAAGGAAATATGCAAAATTTACTACAAATTTGAGGTCTGAAGGAAACTCATATTTTTGAGAGAAACTTTATAGTATGGTGTCATCATCATCATCATCATCGGTCGTCCTTGGACGGAAAAATAGAAGCAGCCTTAGGCCTAAAAAAACCCGTTTGATTGGCGTAACCCGACCGACCCTATTTTTTTTTTTTTAATTTTGTGTGCGAGAAAAGAAAAAAACCCAGTGAAAATGTGTATTTGTGCCATTTGTTTATGTCTGTATGGTATATGTGTGCTGGTATATAAAATTTCATAGATGTTTTATAGATTTAAAAAAAATTAAAAATCCGACCTACCTACCCTATTTTTTTTCTATGGTATGCCAATCAAACCTTTTTTTTTAGGCCTTAGTTGCTTCCATCATTCTTTCTTGGCTATTCGTTTACTCCATTGATGTGCCACGCCTAGTGGAGGTTTGTATAGGAAAACATATTATGTGGGGGGGGTGTGTTTGTGTGTGTACAGATACACACCCGGGATGATCCCCTACTCTTTACGAAGGAATCTGTGACCTTTTAACGTGCTCTGGGATAGCTCTTCCGATGCACGGGACCACCATTTCTATGCGACTTCCGAACCACGAGGCAATTGAAACTTAATACCTTGCCCAAGGATACAAACATGTTGGCCGTAGCGGGGCTAGAACTCACAACCTTTGTATTGTGAGTCCTGCATGCTATCCACATGACCACACATGACTTGTGGTTTTTTACCATAATTGCTATGCATTTGTATGCAGCAAACAACTAAGGATGAAGTATGAAGCAGAAAGAATTGAAGTTATAAGCATTTAGTTATTGAGACAACTTAATATAATTATTAGGTCTATTCAGTCATAAAAAGGTATTCTCAGTTCTTAAGAAAGTGTTCAACAAAAGAAAGTCATACACTATGTTTATATGTCCTATAGAGTGACTTCCAAATATTTTTTGACCAATCGAGAGTAGATAGACATTTGGATGAATCTTTTTGGAACAATTTGGTACCACATTTGCCACAGTTAATGAAAATCTGTGACGTTTCCAAATTGTTCATATTCAATACTGTGACGTTTCCAAATTGTTCATATTCAATACACTACGTGGGAGAAAAGATCAAAGGTTACCAACACAATCCCATGTTGATCTGTCCAGGCTAATTCATATTCAAACTGTCATGCATGGGTACGTAGTGTAGCATGTGTGATCGATATCCCCACCGGTCATCCAGGCCATGCAATGCCATACACAGCATTTTCTCTCGGCGCAGTGTGTTGAAAATGTGAATTTGGGAACGTCACAGATTTTCTTTAAATGGAGCTAATCATGACTTATCCTTGTTGTTTTGTGGCACATTTGGTATCAAATTTTTCCAAAAAGATTCATCTAAATGTCTTTCTACTCTGTTTGATCAACAAATAATTGGAAGTCACTCTATAGGGTATACACAAAATGTATGACTTTCTTTTGTTGAGCACTTTATTAAGTATTAGAATACCTTTTTATGACTGAATAGAACCAATATAATAAGTTGTCTCAATAACTAAATGCTTTAACTTCAATTTTTTTCGGCTTCATATTTTATCCTTAGTTGTTAGCTGCATACCAATGCATAGCATTTATGGTAAAAACCACAAGTCGCATCACAAATGCGATATTTTATCAAATGCATACATAACTCAATTTCATTTGGAATGTAACTCTCTTTTTATTTTATTAATAATTCCATCAGAAAATCTATAATTCATCTGAATACAAGTTATCTTTACTATATTTAACATCAATAGACCATGTCACCTCTTGTTGATCAACAATGTTAAGTGCCCGGTTCCATTCCATGCATGGGAGAACATGCATTGACTGCTATTGAATATAAATGGCTGGTTTGGTTTGGTTTAGTGTATGGTTTATAATAATGGA
Source organism: Ophiura sarsii (assembly GCA_035610835.1). Lineage (NCBI taxonomy): Eukaryota > Metazoa > Echinodermata > Ophiuroidea > Amphilepidida > Ophiuridae > Ophiura > Ophiura sarsii. The sequence continues at coordinate 43,978,740 of CM069458.1, read as the reverse complement.
TACCCCCCCCCCCCCCCCCCCCATTATGTCTACAGAAAACATATTTACATAATGTCCCTATAAGTAATAAAGATCAAATCTTAATATATTTGAAAGATGTTACATTAAAAGGTTTAGACGGAAACAAAGTAGTATTTTTCCCTGAAGTTAATCGCTGGATTCAACCATTCCTCGAAGGTAGAAGAAATCAGCAGAAAATGTTGTTTGTAACCATGGCTTCCAAAACAATTACGATTCTGGCCCGCAACAGTATTGATATGCAGTAATGGAATACCCACATGACTGTAGACTCAGGGTGGACGATCATGTGTGTCACTGTCACAGCTGGGGGTGGGGGGAGGGGCATATCAACTATCATGTGTGACCAAACTGAACATCACCTAAATGCGTACGTATGTCCTCTGAAGCTAAAATTCACCATCAAATGAGGATTTTGTGTGTTTTTCTCCCCAATTTGACCCCTAAGCATGTAAAAATCATCAGGATTTCTATGAAAATCGACAGGATTTGGAAAAAAGTACCTTATTTCTTGTGAATGGTCAATATTTGGCCCTTAACATGTTATACAAAAACACCCCTTATTATGCATTTTTCTGTAATGCATGCTTACAGTGAGTGTAATAGTTGACTCCCCCCCCCTCCCCCGGGAGATGTTGCCCCTTCAAAATGGCATATCATGACTGTCACCATTCCTTTTCCACTGTCCCATGTACCCTAGATGTTCCGATTTGTGGACCTATAATCCTGTTTGTTCCTCTGTATCGTAGTTCATCTGTATCTAGGATCCCTTGACATTACGTATCATTGCCTCCATCATGTCCCACTGTTCTGAGGTAATCTGCAAATAAAGAGTGAAATTGAATTAGAACTAAAATGTAGCAAAGACATATTTCATAGCACTTGTAATGTTGCCTGGAAATACAGAGTACTGCTCATTACGTAATAGCCAGTCGCAGATTTGGAGTCGCTTGAGTGGATTATGAAATACAAATCGCTCACAGCAACTCGATCCCATCTGGGCCGTGCATTTTAGTTTGTGTTAACAGGAATTTGTGTTATCCAGTCATATTATAATGGTAAAATATAAGCTTGGGACTTCAATAACACTTTGTGTTAACAGGAATTTTGTGTTAACGAGGTTCCACTGTATCTGTTAAGATAAGGATTAGGATTATAATTATGACGATGATAAGGTTGTAGGGGTTAATTAGGGTTGTAAGGGTTACGGTAAGAATTGGGGCTAGGGTTAGGGTGGTTGGGGTTTAGTTAGGGCTCCCTAGAATATTTTCATATTATTATTAATGATAAAACGTCTTTGTTGTCCAAAATGGCCAACCACCTTACCTTTGAGAGCATATTGAATTCTCCTGATCTATAGCACAGTTCTCCTCCGTCCAGCTCTATGACAGTGCCAGACAACCAGCTGGCGTAATCGCTGACCATGTATGTGGCCAGGTTGGCCAGCTCAGCCGGGTCACCGAATCTGCCGGTTGGAATCATCTTCAACAATTGTTTCTCGAATTGACCAGTTGGGTCCAGTCGGCTAAAGGCACCCTGCAGGATACAACAGAGAAAATACAAGGTTTTTGGAGATTTTGAACAACTAGGTATATAAATATGGGTGATCTGGTAAAAACAAATCTACAAAAACAATTCCCTTTTTCTCAGTCAAATGATACCACTATATCCTGTGAGCGCATATTATTAAAAAAACCTCAGTATGATACACATTCACACCACAGAAAATGTTGAGCCCTATTAGCATGCTTCACTTTCATCACATGATTCATGTCACCAGTGTCTACTGGTTCTCATTGACATTACATTGCAATGAAAGGCTGATAATGTTGCTAAACGAGGGTCTTTAAGACAGTCCTGCTGCAAGTAGTACAATTGATGTTACTTCAATTCAGTCCTCTCTTGTTTTTCTTTAAAACCCTTTATTTTTTTTGAATAACACGTATGTAAGTTTTAGTTGGAATTCAACTTCTTGTTCATACATGTGGCCAAATTATGCCTATTTGCACCCTGTATTTAGAAGGTTGAAATCATACAGCCTTATCAGCTGTTAGTTACTTCAACACATGTTTGGCACTGTTTGTTTTTGGGGAAAGCCATGTTGGCACTGTAGTGATGCTAAGCATGCTGGACTAAACAAGAAATCTTCTTTGCATTCAGACCTTCTTCGGCAACTATTCTAGCAAATGGTCAACAATGCATCATAAGTTACATCCAGGACAGGAAATAGCACCCGCCTGCCTGCCCATAGCGAGTAGCTTTTGCTCGGGCGGGTAAAGATGCAAAACTCACATTGTAAGTGAGTACACTGGCTGGTGGAATTTCCATTGGGCATTAGCCCTGAATAAGAAAGAGCTTGATGCTTGCTACACCAGAATGCTGAAAGCAGTACTTAATGTCAACTGGAAAAAACACAACCATATCAAATACTCTATTGTATGGCCCGTTGTATGGTGCACTGGATTCCCAAGCATGACAAAGAAAACCTGGAAGACCTGCCCTTTCATTTATTGACATTCTCTAGCAAGACACTGGATTGGACACCAATGACAGACCAAGAAGTGTGGAGAGCCATCATAGATCGCGGACAACACCCGAATTAAGCAAGTAAGCCCTAAATAAGGCCAGGTTGGTTTTTTAAGATAACCAAACACATGCTACCCAAGAACACAGATTTTAACTTGTAATATTTAACAAATAAGTGAGTAATTGACTATTTTCATAAATTTAAGTTGCAGTTACACAGAACACAATACATGGAAATACATGTAAAAAAAATTACAATATTATTAAAAAAAAGCGACTCCCTAGATTTTCAGATTTTAGGGTCGGTCGCAAAGGTCAAGTCAACCATTTTGTTAGGCCTAAGGTAACAATCTAGATACACTTGACATTGACACATTTGTTATATTCAATCTGGAGGTACCCACCTTGGTTGGAACTGGGCCTGGAGCAAGCACGTTATAGCGTATACCATATGGTCCCCATTCAGCTGCTAATGATCTGCAAAAATATAAATGCATACAAATTATATTATGCAAGTGAAATTAAAACCTCCTATGAACCAAAAAATACCCATAATATGCAAGTTTGAGATTTCTGTTATTTTGTGGGATTTTTAATTTAATTTTTGAAATCTCTTTTTGTTTTCTTTTTTGATATTTTGTTTGCCTTTTTTCTTCTTTAGAGCAATATTGGACACTGAGTAGGGAAAATATACATACCCCATTTGCCGCATAACCGTACGCAATGAGCCCAACTTTGGGCTGTTGTTTTTTTAGTTGTCAGAACAAAATTGGAACAAAATTGGCGGCAAAAGGGGGGTGAAAGTTGGCCAAAAGCACCCCAAAAAACCCAAAAATCCGCATTTAGAATAAAAAAAAGCGTATAGCATAGCTATTTTCCCAAATGTATGTTTTTCGGGGGCCTAAGCCTATCTACACAAAAGTGTCTATTTTAGGCTAAAACTGCCAGTGGCATAGCTAGGTTTTCATATTGGGGTGGGGGGGAAAAAATAAATTAAATTAAATAAAATCGACAAGACTTATCCAGGCTGTCAACTTTTAAAAATTGCCACCGAGTGGTTGTGGCATGGCGTTCACCAAAAAACCAGCACGAAAAATCAAGCTCGATAATCAACAGTGCCAATCTCAACCAACACAACTCAATATTGCCCCCACCTCCCTCTGGCTATGCCACTGGGATTCCGTTCCAATATCTGTATCCTACAAACTATTCTTACTTTGCAAGTGCTTCTACTCCTGCCTTGGCGGCTGCACTAGGGGTGACAAAACCGGTACCTGTCTGAGCATAGATGGTAGTGATGGCTAGAAAATTTGCACCTGTAGACAAGACATACAAACATATTGTTGTTAATAAAGTGAAGTGATGATACAACTGACGAATTGAAACACATTATGTCGTAAGCGGGTCTGTAAAAATTGGCAATTCAGGAAGTTCCACATTGTAAAATTGGTAATAAACCTAACCCCTGAGGCACCTTTTCCAAAGAATTTTTTTTTGCGGCCAAATAGCGAGGAAAAAAGTGCCCCACTCCCCCGGGGCTCGAACCCCGGACCTACGGGACCTCTGGGTTCAGAGGCAGACGATCTACCGCTAGGCCACGGGGGAAAACCATACATGGCGGAGTATATTCCGCCCTGTATATACCCAGGGGCCATTATTTCATCGAAAAACTGCCGAGCCGGGTGACACAAGAGACAAATTTTAGTTCTGAAATGACAAAACCTTACAACTTGATAGATTCATCATAATTGTTCATAAACAAATTGCAAATTAGAGGATAATGCCAGTTGCGTATATGAAATCCCTTGCATATCTTGTGACTCATATCCTACATTTACATCGGCGAAACGGGTCGATTGTTTGGTATCAGACCGTCAGAACACAAACGGTATGTTGAAAAGGCATGATCGGCGATGGTCGACTTATTCTGCTCACTTTCCAATGTTTTTACCCTGCTCCGGGGTATTTCTTTTTACATGCGGCTAGAATCAATCATGTAATAGACTGGGAGGAGCTAATCAAAGCTAGAGGAGGAATGTGTAAAACGGTGGATCAAGACAGCAATATGGATCAAAAAGAGGGGCAAGAGCAACTTCATAAACCAGGGGCACCTACATGTTAACCCCCTGAGAACTACCGGCCGATTGGTCAGAAAGATGGACACATCATTTATTGCACCAATCAGAGACATTGTTTGAATAATTGTATCCCTGATAAAGATCGGGGTGAAATAGTTTAAAAGCTGTATCGTAATTGGCTATTAAAATGAGTATATCTTGCAATAAACCAATCAGAACCACTGTAAGATAGGCCGGTAGTGACCAGGGGGTTAAGTAATCTCTACCATCCACTACTGAAAACAACAAAAGAATCTAGCAACTCTGTTTCTGGTAGTGGGTCTCAACTCTGATGAAATCTGACAGACCAAGTCATCATCAAAAACGTTAATTTGTAAGATTGATGATGACAATGATTTTCTTATCTCCTCATAACAAACCCGACGATATTATATACAACAATTTCGGGATAGAATGAATCTTTCTTTGAAAAAATCCAATGAATCCTTCTCACGATTCGACACCTTACTGAGCTGGAGACATCATGAGGATGGCAACCTTAAGACTGGTTTCTTTTTTATACGTTGTTAGAATAATACATTATTTACACATTTACAAATTTATGTTCAAACAAAAAACAAAACAAACCAAGTTCAACTTACAAGTTGTACAATATCTACGACCAACTGATTGAAAATCAACCCTCTACAAACGTTGAATAGGAAATGTGTAACCATGGAAAGTTGCGCATTTGGGTGTATTTTTAACGCATATCGTCAGCCTGCTTCGATAATTGCCTAACTCATTTTTTCTAGTTCTTAGAAAACAACAAAAGTATGAAACCTGTTACCTGTGTACCTGTTACTCATTTTGCATTATTGATGGATGGATATTCATTTTGTGGAATGAGACTTGTATTGTTGATGCCTCAATTGGCGTGCATGGATGCACTAATCCAAGTCATATAGAAACAGATGAACACAGCCATACAATAATTTGATTAATTCCATGGATTTGTCAATGCAAATTCAATAATGCAAAATGAGTAACATGTTGGAGTGGTCTGGTGGCCCTTTTGCAAAAAAGCTCTTCATTTATCAACACTTTTGATTGGTCTATGACTTAGGTATTATAACAGCATGTGCATAATGTAATGAAGTCATGATTTATGCAAAAAACTCAATTTTGCTGAAAAGTGAGTTAGGCAATTATCGAAGCAGACTGACGATACGCCATATTTTTGATTAAAAAAACACATTTTACCTCAAAAAGCACAAATTCCCTATCCCTGTTATAAACAGTATTGGTCAGAAGGTTGCCAAGACTCCAGCTCAGTGAGGAATCGAACGTATTTAAGCAAGTATGATTTAATTAGATTTGTCAAAAAAATAATGTATTCCATGACTATACCTTGTTCAGCTTTAATCAGCCTCTTCCCAATGTCCATTGTCACCAGCGCCGTTCCGTTCAGGACAATATCAACTACGGTTTTCCAGGCATTCGGAGACAGTCTTTCGGTAGGCGAGATGAAATTACCCGCAGCATTATTAATAATTATATTTGGTAAACCCCCTGCTTGCTCGATGGATTGGTCCACGGCTGATTTGATGGAATCTGCGTCGCGAACATCGGCTGCTATGGGGAAAACCTTGTTGCCCGTCTGAGCGGTAATCTCTTTTGCTGTTGTGTCGAGAACATCTTGTTTTCTGTAGTAATGGATGAGAAATGTCAGAAAATTGTTGGTGGTTAACTTCATTTCATACCTTACAAGCAGCTTTGATTATTAAGGCCCTGTAACACTGTTACGAATACGAACGTGTGCATTACGTTTTTGGATATTTGGGTGTACGTTTGTGTATTGTAAGTTGTCATTTGTTTGTGACACTGACACTTTTGGCATAAGTTGTATTTGTTAGCAGTTCCTAATGGTTCACAGAGGTGTGCTGGGGTCCAGACAATTTCTTGAACATGTTCAAAATTGTGAGCGGGTGACAACGTAGTGATCAATACGCCATGCATACGTTGAGCATTAGCTGTGTGAACGTTTTGCACGGTGGGCATTCATTGCTACATTCAGCATTCATTTGGATGGATATTATGCTGGAGCTGGAACTTAGCAGAACTGGTCTTGAAATGTTACCTCAGTGAAGTGTAAAATTGTCTGAAATTAGCTTAATTTGTTCTGAATTAGACATTTCAGACCAATTTTAAGTAATTTTGACATTAAAAGTCAAAATGTGTTATTGTTTTGGGGGAAAATCGGGTGTGGCTTAAGCTAACATGGGAAGGGAGTGGGGGAAAAGGTAGTCACAGGGAGCACCCCTCTTCCCCCACTCTTCCCCCCCCCCCCCCCCCCCCCCCCCCGGTGCCGCCACTGCCACAGACTAACTTACCTGCTTGATATGACCACTTGTGCACCTAACGAAGACAGCATTGTAGCCATGGCCCTCCCCAGCCCTGTACCCCCTCCTGTAATGAATGCGGTCTTGCCATCGAACGAACCAGGAGGCATCATGGGGGTTTTATGTATTGCCAAATTTGGGAACTTGGGTGCTGTATCATCTGGGTGCTTTACTGCTTGACTCGCATGTAGACATCTTCGACATAGACCCTGATGATATAAATAAAGTAAATGGAACCAATGAACCATGGTAGTTTTTATTTCATGAAGTTCATTTCTGTTTACGATATACAAAAACAACTCTGTTCTAAGGGCAGACAGACCTCTCAGGCTGGTCCCCCCCCCCCCTTCTTTTTTAAATAGTAGAAATGTTGCGGTTTTTGATAAGCCTAAAAATGGGGCATTTGAGGTAGGTGAATCTTTTGCATCTCATAAATTATAAATAAATTAAAAATTTATTTCTTAAATAGTTATGGGTAAGTCCCCTATATTTTAAGCAAAAGCAGTGAAAAAAATATTGATTACGTTTAAAAAAGAATAGCCTATAGATACAAACTCGCATAGGGTCCTACGTGTATTTTGAATAAGCATCATTTACAGTTACACACAAAAGTTGGAGCTGATGTGCAAAATCTAGTTTTTCCATAAATAAAATTACTCCTTAGAAAACTGTACATAGGCCTAGGCCTATATAGTCAGCGTCATAATGCTATGGAAATGATTCCAATTTTCGCTGAGTGATAGTGATAGCATGTTTTTATCACAAATGTATAAAATGTGTTATTGGCTCAATGAAGTAAGCTTACGAGGGGCACCACTACGAAAACAACAAGTTTTCAAAATGGCAAGCAGATGCCCGGGAGATTTGCTTCTTTAAATTAAAAGATGAGGAATTTAACAAGCTTTTGCAAAATACAATTAAAATCAATTTAACACAATAAAAATCAACAAGAAACATGGTCAACATTTTTTGACCGTATCTTCAAGAAAAGGTCCAAGCGTAATTTTAAAGAGTTGCCGGGTAATTTTACTTTAGCAGCAATAACTTTTGAACGAATCTACACTCAAAAAGACGGGCAGATGGTGAATTTTACTATTTTTATGGGTAAAAACTAGACTGATATAAAAAATAATAATAAATATATCGCACTCGCTATAAAAATATTTGTATATTTGTGCAATATATTCACCATCACATACTCAAAGCCATTCAATATGGCCTATTACCGTATTATCCCTATTAAGCGCCCATGCCCTTTATTATATAAGTGCCCACCCCTCTTTTTCCCAATGACTACCAAAAAGTAACACCTAATAAGCGCCCATCTCTTCAGCCACTGCAGCTCAAAATAAAGCATGAAAGTATAGCATCCGAAAGTCCCGGCATCAACAACATGTTGGCAATCAACGTATCGGCGGGCTGTGCACATTTTCCACCAAAAATGTGCATCAAAATTCGGAAACAATTTGACAGTTTCCACGATAAACGACTTTAAAAAAACCCATTGACATCACGTAATGTGGCCACAGTGTGTTGATTTTTCCACCAAATGTTAAACAGTTAATTTTCGATCGCACATGACCCATGCCGAATTCGACAGTATTTACGATAAATGAATTTTTAAAAAGTATCTTAATAAGCCTATAAGCGCCCACCCAAAATGACTTTGCTAAGAGCCCTGGGCGCTTAATAGGGATAATACGGTATATGATTTATTATTAGACCTATTTTAAATTTTAAGAATGCAAATAAAAATGTTGTCTCATTTATTTCGCAACTATAACTAACTCAGTCATGATTCACATCATTAATATAGAGAATGATCACATAAACAATAACTAAAAGGCTATACAGTATAGCAATAGGCTTAACATTAAATTTGAATTGAATACAAATAAATGAGCTTATCATAAAAGATAATAAGCTTAATTAATTAATTGAATTTTTAACAAAGAAGTATTGTTGTTCAGTTTAACTTCATTTTTTATGAATTTGTTCACTATTCTGTACAAATGCATCTGTTCCATTTCATACTTACTGATCTCATTCCAAGTGGGACCATCCACCTTCCGCAATTAAACACTTTCGAGTACATTTTTACAACCTTTTTGAGACCAAGAAAATCACTGCCTCCCAATTTGCTTAACTTTTTTGATAGGCGTATCTTGGGTGACAAGCTGTCTTACCACTTCAAATGTCCGTCACCCAAATAGTGTTTTTGTAGAGGATTATATCTTAGATAATAATATATTGCTTCAAAAATATATCAAAATGTTTAAATAATACATTATTGAAACACTAAGTTGACAATAAACAAAACAAAGTCCATAACTAATTTGATTTCGGCAGTGAATCTGTGCTTGATTCAAATCACTTAACATGTCAGAAACTGTGAAATAAAATAGAAACTTTTCATAAAATGGCGACCTCCATGGATTTCACGTTTTTCTAAATGTTGTTTATGTTGTAATATGCTGTAAAGCCTGTAATACTTGGCTAACTATCGAAATGTTGAGAACATTTGGAAAAAGATTCGTAAGTGTTAAAAATGTTTCTTAAATGGAAAAGTTGCACATCTCATGTATTAGTTGTATAAATAATGTCATGACTCATAGTCATAACGTTCAGTCCTAGCAGGTGGCCAAATTGTCCCACCGATTAAGTGGGCAAATAAGGCCACCAAGACTAGATGTCTTTACTACCCATCATTTTGGGCAATGTCTGGCTAGACGTCCCGTAACTCAAGTGCGCATGCTCAAACCAATTAAAAACTACGACGTTGTAGAAAATGTAGCTATTATTTAATACATTTTACGGTTTATTCCGTACGGGGCGTGAGGCAAGAAAGATATAGCCACATTTTGTAATGGGGTTTATGTTTCTTCAATCAATCATTCAGTTGTTTTTAGTTTGTTATTTACTAAATATCACTGGATTTTATTAGTTTCGCTCCAAACAGGGGCCTACACGCCAAAGTCCCAGTTGCCAGTGTACTTACCAAGTCACAATTTTCTGCACTGTCAATGTATGGCCCTTGTAAAATCCACTTTAATCTACTGGCATCCACGTCAACATATTTTAATCAGTTATCACTGGTATTTATCATTTAGCATCTAAAATCTCATGAAAAATGGAGTAATTCTTGATGGTGAAAAAAATATTTATATATTTCAGAGGTAACAGAATTCTCACCACATCTTCTGGCATGTGTATTTATGAATGAAAATATCCAGAGGCCATAACCCTTGACCCCTGAAGAATGGTCAAATGCCCCATCCATTTTCTATCAAATGACCACATGTAATCCATATGATTGGTTAAGAATAAACTGTGTTTAATATTTTCAGATATTGACTATATTTATTTGACAGCTTAAATACTCTTGATGCTATGAGCGGTGATTGTCATGCTATACTCTATTGAATGTACTATAGTCCAGGTGCAATTCCCTTTTGTTGTCAGGAATGTCAGTTCATGCTGCCTGGCCAAATCTTTTATGATGTAGATAGATTATGTAAAGTACCT